>VDFB02087638.1:0-46445 GCA_007258455.2 Sequoia sempervirens | reverse complement strand
AATCTAATGTCTTTGAGTTTTCACATGACTTAGAAAATTGAAAATCAACCAATTTATAATTAGGCACATAGGGTCATATAAGATGTATCTCATAGCTCTAGCTCAAGCGAGACAAAACTAAGACAACACTTTTAGCCAAATTGATTGTTTCCAATTAAACCATCATTGGGAAAAATATGCCCCTCCATACTTAATAAAACATCATAAATATCTACACAACTAATGCAAAAGTATCCTTGAAGAAATAGAGCAATCTTGTATCACCAACATTTACTTAGTTGTTTGTATATTTGATTCACCAACTAATTGTAAAGCATGCCATCACATTTTACTATGCTCCACTCAAGCCTTATGATTTTGATGGATCATTGAAGGTAAGTATTCAAAAATCTATACATATTTTAGGAGAATTGAATGTTAAAATTTATACACTTATCTAAATCATGTTGTAGTGAAGCACTAACAAAAGTGACTTGGTAAATTTACACTTGTAAGATTTAATTCAAAATGATGAATTTGGAAATCAAATAAAACATTAAGATTATGAAATTGAAATAATAGTATCATGAAGCAATTTCATAGATAATTATATCGTTTATAAATTAATTATTATATTTATCACACTTTAATAAAAAATATTTTTGCATCTAGAAAATAATCTTATATTTAATAAAATAAATGAAGAAATTTTTGACTAATTTTTGATTAAATAATTAATTTATATATGTATTTAGAAAGCATGTAAATATGTTTGTAATATTTAAAATATTAATTTTAAAAAAAAAATAGTATAAAAAGTTTGATAAAAATCATTTAAAAAATTTCTTACAATATATTATAAAATTACTTTATTATCTTGTATTATTTTTAATATTTTATTTATTTATATTATTATTTATTTTATTTTACAAAATTTATTTTTATATTATTTTACTATTATAAAATATAATATAGTTGTATAATGTTATATTTAGATAATTTACTTTTATTTATATATTTATAAATAAATCATATCACATTTACATAAGAGTACCAAAATAATCTTATACGTGATTATAACATTAATAATTATTAATATTAAAAGTAACAATAATAATTTATAATATTTATTTGTGAAACTATTTCTAATGTTTTTCTTTTATTATTATTGTTTTAATCTTATAGCACTTGGAAACACATTTTAGAAACGGGCAGGAGGTAAAGTTTGTGTTAAGGGAGCGACAAACAGACAATTTTTGTACAAGCAATGATTTGGTAAGGGTTTCCCTGTTTTAGCTACCGTTTGACGTGGCTGTGGGATATCCGTTATGGATATTCAAATTCAAAGCACGAAATATTACCGTTGCACTTACCCCCTGCTAATCTACTCGCTGAGAATAGAAGCAACTAAATATGGATAAATTTTGGTGACCCAGTTGATCCTGATCTCAATCGTTTTATTTAGAAGAAGAAATAACTTATCTTGTTGAAAGATCTGAGAAGAAATTATGAGGCAGCATGGCTGGCAACGCCCTCTACACATGTTGCAGGTTGGTGGCTTTTTCGGTAGTTTCAAATTTTCAAATGTATTTTGGTTTATAGCTTATGGTTTTGATTCAAATTAAATGTTCCCAACATGGGTTTTCTAGTGATTTCTTTGATCTTCTTGTGGTTGACAGCTACTAGGAATGGGAATATATGTGATATTGGTACTCGCATTTTACTTGTTTTTGGCTTCGTTTCTGGGAAACAATTCTTTGGAGACAACTGCAACTAGTATCTTCTCGTTTGTGGTATGAAATTGCTAACCATTCCAGTTTTTTAGCCTAATTGGGGAAATTCCAGTATCCGGTCTGCTGTTATAGTGTCATTCGGTGATTTAAGGTCTCTTTACTTAGTTTCCCTAAAACCATCTAGATATCATCTTCAAGATTTTTCTGTATGGTAAGAGTTAAAGCTAAAGGTACCTTTTAAGGTCAGGGCCAAGTGGGGCACTGGACCCCCTTAAAGCAAACATTCCCCAAGGGGTTTGGTTTTTCAGTTTAATTTCTACTGTTTCAATGTGTACAGCCATACTGCTCTCAGGATTTGAAAAGCTCATCTGCATTACATATTATTTTTCCTTCCAGATATAGATCTTGAATAAGAATCAATTTTCTCAACGGCATAATTTACATTGATTAATTTTCAAATTGCTAGTGCCAATTTATACCGATTATATTTTCAAGACAGTGTGACCTAAAAGGCCAAGGAGGAAAACAATATTTAGCCTAGGGCTTATTCTGTTTTTCCTTTGCATGCAAATTAACTAGGATCCTTTGCAGGCTTTTTCTGTGATGGTTCTATTTCTGAGATGTTCCAGCATAAACCCAATAGACAAAAGTTCTTTGGATAACTCGGGAACAAAATCTTCAGTGGCTTCTTCTGGGAAGAAGGCCCATGTACTTCTAACTCAGTTAGTAGTCAGGTATGTGAAGAAGACTGTACGGTGTGTGAAGAAGATGGAGAAAAAAGCTCTCCATTCATGTATCAGGAGGAGATATACAGATCCATGGAAAACCAAAGCTGAGATGGAACTCAATTTGCCCTCTTTTGTTACCAGGAACGAGGGTATTTCACCTAGGCTCACGGAAGGTGACATAACATTCTGCTCATTCTGCAACCGAAAGGTAAGTCTCTCTCTCTCTCTCTGAAAAGCAAACCTTATTTCTAGGATTTTCCATATTGTGAGGGTATTTTGAAACATTAACTTCAAGTCCTAATCTGAAACCTTTTCTTGAATTTCTATACAAGCAGGTTAAGAAACACAGTAAACATTGTAAGAGTTGTGATAAGTGTGTGGATGGATTTGACCATCATTGTCGGGTAAGCTCTGTGCTCTGAATTCCCTTTGTTTTTGAGAACAACCAATGTGAGCGAAACAGAAATTTTTTTCTTTGTTAGTTATAAATTTCAACACTTAACCCATATGAGCTCTGTAGCATCTTTCTCAAAGCCAAAAATGTTTTTTGATGCCAAAACTGATCTTTGCTTTGCAGTGGTTGAACAACTGTGTTGGAAGGAGGAATTACACTACGTTTTTGCTCCTTATGGCTTCTGTCCTGATTATGGTAAGTGATAAATACTTCTGAACTGAATGAACTAGGCCTAGATGGGGCTACTACAGTAGAGCGATAGTTGTGTCATGGAGGGGGCTAAAGTATGGTTCTTACAGAGTAGGAATAGAATCTGCTAGATTTTAGACTATTAAAATTAAGTTCCTTGATCCTTGACTTAAAATTAGACTTTCCTGTAAAATAAAGCATAAGCAATTAATTACAGTTTAGTTGAATGAGGATTCTTACCAATATATTTCCATCTTGAAAAATATGGCGTTCATTTTCAGCTCTTACTGGAGGGAGGAGCAGGGCTTGTGGCCTTTGTTCGATGTTTTGCAAACAAAAGAGGCATAATGCATGAACTTGAGTTTATGTATGGACACAGATTCCCAAGATGGGTTTTTGCAGCTGTGGTGGTATATTAGTCCTCAAATTATCAAGCGTGTTTCACTTTCAGTTTTAACATTTCTAATTTCATTAGTTATATTTAGAAAGTAATTGTTCAAGTTGTATGCATCTTAACATTTTAACTGGGTGCAGCTTTTCATAATTTTACTTTCAGCGTACGCCTCTGCAGCCATAGGACAACTTTTTTTCTTCCATATTGTCCTTATAAAGAAGGTAATTCAAATGCTAAAAAGAGAGCTTCCAATATGAGGGAATGTGTTGATGTGGTGTGCTAAAAAACAAAAGTAGCCGCCTGTTTGTAAATATTCTCTAAGAATACAACATACCGAATGTTCTGTGCAGGGAATTCGAACCTACGATTATATTCTAACAATGAGAGAAGAATGCAGTACAGAAGATTTCTTGGATGAATCTGATACTCTGAGTACGCCATCATCTCCTGCTTCTTCAGTCGAAAGTTTTGATGACAACCACAAAAAGTCAAATTTCTTTTCAAAGTTCAGTTGCCTCTCTAAGCATCAGGTTGGTACTTTTTTGTGTGTCCTCTGCTGTTGGACCTCATTCTTGTTTACTGATATTTAGAACAATGTTTGCCTTGGAACAGAAAGATTCTGAAGAGACAAGGCGTCTGTCACTTAAGCATGACTTAGAATCTGAATTGCCTAAAACCCAAAAGCCAGCCAATGCAAATATAAATCCTTGGAGACTCATAAAATTGACCAAAAATGAAGTACTGAAAGCAGCAGAGAGGTCCAAAGAAAGATCTTCTATGTTCAAGAGCTCATCAGTGACTGAGAGTGAAAGAGAGGAATATGCAAGCAACACCACCAAAGAGGATCAGAGTGAAACTGCAAACACTAAGAATGACCTTAATCCATTACCATCATTGTTAATGCCTCTCCCTCAAGAGAGGAAATGTGGTCCATCCATCAATGCTTCGTGTGTAGCACCCCCTGCTGCAGGTGAAATGGAAGCCATGCCCCTTCTGATGCAGAACTTGCCCAAACCTAAAACTCAGTTCAGTCGAGGAAGACAGCATTCCACTGATTCATATACTTCTGTTTCCCTACCTGTATTCTCTTCAACATCCATTGCATCCCCAAGACTACCATGCGCCAGAGATAGAGCTTACTCAGCAACAAGTAAGAGCTTATCTTTCACAAGTCCACTGGTATTGCACCACAGGACAAACTTTGACCTGGGTCTTACAGAGGTTTCAGCTCAACTTGAAACCTACATTTCAAAGCAGGTTGTCAGCTCTCTGTTCAGGCAAACACGGGAAGAGGGATCCCCTGTTCAGTAAAATACATCTGAGGAAGAACAGTATTTAATATTCTGCATCTGTGAGAAGCTGAAGAATTCTATTGTGACTTTTTCTTCAGATTTGGATAATTATTTATTTTTACATTTTGGATAAGGCAGACCGGGATTTTGTATTTTGAATGTTTGCCGCCTATACAGGGGATAAAAATTTTGAGATTCTCTGTTGAGAATGTATAACTTCATTCTTTTGAATTCTTTATATTTTGCCATACTCAATGTTCAAATTTCAGGTTGCATCTGTGAGAAGCTGAAGAATTCTATTGTGACTTTTTCTTCAGATTTGGATAATTGTTTATTTGTACATTTTGGATAAGGCAGACCAGGATTTTGTATTTTGAATATTTGCCGCCTATACAGGGGATAAAAATTTTGGGATTCTCTGTTGAGAATGTATAACTTCATTCTTCTGAATTCTTTATATTTTGCCATACTCAATGTTCAAATTTCAGGTATTGAATGTTTGTTCAAAGTTTGTACAGGGGATGTGAGTAAATTTTGCGATTCTTTGTTGAGAATGCATCTTCATTATTTTTTACTCTTCATAATTTGCTATATTCAAATGCAAATTTTCTATTGAGATGGAAACTACAATGATTGTGTGTACACAGAATTTTGAGCAACAAGAACAAGTTAAACAACGGGTAGCAAACAATAATGAAAATAGACAAAGTTTTCACCAACACCAACCCTTGTTTCACCAAGCCATCTTGGTTGTGCTCAAGATTGGTGGATGATGAGGTATATGAGTGCCTTCACTAGCACCATAACAAGATTTGTTAAAATGGCTTTTGATGACATCCTATTGATAGATTTTTGGCTATAAGATTGGATGGTTGAGATTAAAGGGGAGATTAAAGGGAAGATCAAGGGTTCAAATTGGTTGAGACCCTTGAGAGAGATGAGAGGACAAATGTTTCTCACATGATTGGTGGAGACGGAGAGTAGAGGAATTGAGGAGAAATCAATGGTGGAGATTCCCCTTAAAAATGTCCTGTGACCCCGGGCATGTCACATGTACAAAAGTCCATGCTTTGTGTACAAAGTTCATATTTGTATACACATTTGGGATGGTGCACAATTTAGGATGAAATAATTGGGATTTCATTCACTTTTAATTAACCCACTTAATGAAAAGAATAAAATAGACAATTAAATAAATAAGGTGTTTCGAAAAATTTTGCATGAGGACAAGGACCAAGGTAAAAAACATTTAAATTCATTCACGTAAGGTGAACTATAGAAGAAGATTGGATAGTTAATTGAATAAATAGGGATCCAATCAATTATAGAGGAAATGGTCAAGTAATCATGCAGTTAATGATGCGTCAATTTTAAGTGTCTACATTTTGCTCCTCTTTAATGCATTGTAGTACAAAGTAGTGGCATTTAAAGAAAAATAAAATTGGTTTGAAGAAGATGGTTAGATTAAGAATCATATCCTAGTCATTCAAAGGAATGACTAGGAAGAAGGATAATAGAAATGATATTACCCCCTCAAGAGGACAAGAGGGTTTTGAGAACTTGGGTGTACTATCAAAATAGATGAAAAGATGCAAGGGAGTGGAGGAAAGAGATAGGTGATGAAAAAGATGGAGGACAATGGAGGGAGTATGAAATGCCTAATTATGATGCATTGGATTAAGCACTCTTTATTTGATATTGCACTTGACATTATGCACCAAGGTATAAGGAACCAAGTGACAATATATATCATATGCATAAGAAAATGACAAGTTACAAGCAATCCTACACAATAATGTATAACACGGTGATATGGAACACCATGATGTTGGCAATTTAATTGTTATTGATGTCAAAAGAGAATATTTGAATGATATAAGGGAGATTTATGGCTCATTGATGTCAAAAAGGTATCATAGGATGTTACAATTGAAATTGCAAAGCAAGCCTTGAAGTGTTGCAAAAGTTCGGGTTTCGAGCCTCGGGCTTACCTTGTATCGCTTGTTGAAGGAAGGAGATAGTCGTTTTGAGCTAAGTCTGAAAGGTTTCAAACTTTGGACGTTGGGTGTACCCTACACCATTGCACAAAGGAAATGAAGCTCAAATTAAGTTAAGTCCGAAAAGATTCGGATATCAGGCTTTGGGATGTTGGCTTACACCTTGCCTTTATATTCAAAGAAAGGAGTAGGCTTCGGGCTGTTGGTTACACCTTACCTTTATGTTCAAAGAAAGGAGTATGGTGGATACTCGAACCCTAAACCCTGAAAAGGTTTTGGTGTTCGCTGGTCACAGTTACAGCTTACGCCTTAACTTAAGGTTTAAGCAAAGGGTATGAAGAAACCCCGAACCCCAACCCTCAAAATGGTTTCAGGCATCATAGTTCGGTAGGGAGGCTTATGCCTTACCGAAAGGAGGGTAAGCGATACAATAAAAGGCTGACATCTGAACCTCGACTTCCGACATCTCAAAGGCATTTCAAAGTTTGGTGCTTCAGTGTTTGGTGTGATGGTCTATGAATGGTTTGAAGGTGGCAAAGGGTAAGGCCGATGGCCAAAACCCAAAAGCACGGGACAGGTGGTGCATTACCGACATTCCGTGGAAGGATTGTGGGACCCAATTATGGTCAGTATGCGCTCACAAGGGAGATGACATGTGTCCTTGGCGACAAGTATAAGACTTCAATGCAATTCAAGCATAAGGTAAGGGAGATTAGTGACTCCCAACCCCCGATGGAAAGGAAAGACAAGGTCGTTGAACATGAAGGAGTAATTTTGTGTGAAGCTTTTGTTGACATGGGTTGACCAATTGGGTATGTGGATTAGTGACACGTGGCGATTGTTGATTGGTTGAAGTAACTCAAGGCGTTTAAATATTAACCGACAAATCATTGGCGCGATCAATGACCAACATTTAAAGATTTGTTTTGACAATGGCTAGGCTGTAAAATGATGGAACTTCCAATTAGGTGAATTTAATTGTGGCACAGAAAATGAAATTGATCGTTGTAATTACTCTAGTTGTTGATTGATTGGAAGAAGTGGATGACTTCATTAATGCACAGACAGTCACGAAATCTGGAAGAGGTTGAACAAGCATGAATGGAATAAAATGATATGAAACCCTAAGATTGATTTATGCCAAGATTAGAGAATGCAATAAGGTGTATGTGTGTTGAAGAATAAAGTAATGTGTATGCATTCAATGAGCACACAATGTGTTAGGTGAAGAGTGAAAATAGTAGAGAAACACTTGCAAAGCAAAGCAGAGATTGAGCAATTGCAGATTGTTGTAATATATAATTGGATTCATTTGAATCATATGTAACTGGAGTTGTTACTCCACATACTCTCATTTGTAAATCTAATTGGTTGGTGCCATCAGATAGCTGGGTTGGTGCTCAAATTGGAGAGTGGGTGCTTCCTTAGAGTTGGTGCTCTTAAATCAAGGGATCAGTGTCTCCTTAGGGTTGGTGCCCTTAAACATTGTAACCAGTGAGGTTCTATTGTGAGGTTGGATTAGGATAGTAGATCCTAGCAACATTTCTCACTATGGTTTTTCCCATATTGGGTTTTCCATGTATATCTGGTGTTATGAGTATTGGTGTGTGTGATCTCTACATATTTGTTTAAATCTGCATAACAAGGGTTAAAAGAAAAGTTTTAATCGGTCTAATTATTTGCCCCCCTCAATAGATACTTGTGTGATCAGAGCTTTGGTTCCTTTGAAGAAGCTTAATCAACTCAGGTAGACTTGGACGGTGAACACAAATGGCTAGTCAAGAAGGTTCTTCCTCAAATGGAGCACCTCTCTTTCATGGATCAAACTATGCCTTTTGGATCATTAGAATGCAAGCATATTTATCATTCTTAGGGTTTGATGTATGGATGACTAAGTAAATACATATGTTATTCCTGCTACAACACCCACTGACCTGGCTGATAAGAAAGCATATGAGAACAATGTCAAGGAAAATAATTTTATTCTTTGTGGATTGTCTAACTTAGAGTTTGTAAAAGTGATGTCGTGTCAAACAACCCATGAGATATGGGTCAAATTAAAGAACATCTATGAAGGTGATGATAAGGTAAAGCAGGCAAAGCTACAAACTTACAAAGGAATGTTTGAAAGTCTTAAAATGAATGAAGAAGAGAAAATTTTAGACTTCCTTCTCAGGGTAGATGAAATAGTTAATGCAATTAGAGGCCTTGTACAAGAGATGAAAGAATCTATTATTCTCAAAAATGTACTTGGATCCCTTCCATCTAGGTAGGATTCTAAAAACTTTGCAATAGATGAATCAAGAAATTTGAATACAACCAATGTTGATTAGTTGCATGGCACCTTCATTGCCTATGAGATGAGAATAGGAGACACTGATAACTCCAAGAGAGAAGTAGCATTCAAAGCAGCCAAAAAGAAAAAGTTAGAAGCACCTACATCTAAATATGAGAAAACTGATGAAGAAGAAGCTAACTTTGTTAGAAGATTAAGAAAAGGCTTTGGAAATTACAAAGGTAAGTTACCATTTAAATGATTTAATTGTAGTAAGATAGGACATTTTGTTGTTTAATGTCCTTATAGAGAAAAGTATAACTTCGAGCAAGTAGAGGATAGTCAAGAGAAGAAACCCTACTTCCCAAAGAAGAAATTATTTTAAAATAAGAAAAATATGTACACACAAGAAGAAAGTGATCCATTTGATGTTAGTGATAGCTCAGATGATGACCATGATTGTAACTTTGCAGTTGAGGGAGATGAATCCCTATTCATGGCATTAGGATCAACTTCTGAGGATCAAGAAAACGAAGAAATTGAAGATTCTGATGATGAAGAAGTGGATCTAGAGGGTGAACTCATTTGTGCTCTACATGAGATTGAAAGGCTAAAAAAAAAAGAGCTCAAAGCTAAAGAAGCATGCACAAAAAGAAAATTGAAAGTTTGTCCAAAAGGCTTAAAGAATCTGATCAAATGATAGTTAGCCTAAAGACACAAGTTGAAGAAGCTAAAAATAATAGAAGATGTAGTCAAATCTAAACGACAATCCAAATCTAATGAATGCATGAAGTTGGAAGTAGAAATAGAGGCTTTGAAAAAAGAATTGAAAGAGGCTATAGAACAAATAGAAAAAGGTTTGAAGCTAAAAGGAGGCTCAGAGATTCTTGAAAATTTGGTTAACTCACAAAAGCCTTCAAAAGGAAGCTTGGCCTGGGTTTTGAGAAAGGAAAGAATCCTACTACCAGTACATCTGCAAGTTTATATGATAGATTCAAAGCAAAAGAAAATCCTAGAACAAAGATTGAGAAAATGAAGAAGGATGCCTCTAGAGATGTTACCTAATGGAGAAAAGAAACCTACAATAGATAAGAAGATTAATAAGTCAGTCCCTAAAGACTTGAAGAAGAAGCATAACATACAGGGAGTTGATGTAGATGGTTTTACAAAGGTGAGAGATCTGAAGAAACAAAATACAAGAAGACCTCCTCATCTTGCACAAATAAATGCTATGACCAGGTATTCCTCATATTTCTATGGTTATTGCAATACTTGTAATTAGTCTGGTCATAGGGCTAGTGAATGTTGTGTTGTACCTAGAAGGTGAAAAAACTTTTTTAGTAAAAATTCATTTTCTCCTTTGGTAGATACAAATGTAATATGCTATAATTGTAATAATTTTCATCACATAGCCAAACAATGTAGAAAAAAAATTGTAAGACAAAAATTACAAGATAAGAAGAAATGCATGCCCTCCAAACTAAACAAAGGTTCACAAGTCTCTACTAAAGAGAATGATGAATCAGAAAAGAAACTCGAGAAAGTGTGGAAAGAGAAAGGTCAAAAGGTTGCACAATCTATGATTGCTCAAACTACTCTCCATTCCAAGAAGCAGAATTTGTGGGTAATAGATAGTGGATGCTTTAGGCACATGACTAGTGATAAGAACAAGTTCATCAAATTAGGTAAATGCAAAGAAGGATTTGTTAGTTTGGGAGACAAAACTGTTGTAAGAATCTGTGGTAAGGGAACATTGAGCATTGATAGAAAATTTCCTAAAAATGATGTTCTCTATGTTAAAGGATTGAAGCATAACTTGTTGAGTGTTAGCCAAATGTGTGATAATGGATACAAAGTCACATTCAATGTTGAAGGATGCAAAATCAAAAAATAAGGAAGAGTTGTTGCTGAGGGAATAAGGGTTGAAAGCAACCTCTACAATCTTAGTGAAGTGGGTGGAGAAAACTGCATGATAGGATAGGTTAATGAGAGTTGGTTATGGCATAGGAGAATGGGCCATGTACAACTTGATAATCTTGTAAAAGTGAGCTCAGAAGACACATGCCTAAGATAACTAAACCAACAAACACTGCGTGCAAGGAATGTTAGCAAGGAAACCAAACAATGGTCAAATTTCAGACAAAAGAGTATTCAACTACAAAACCTTTGGAGTTAGTTTATACTAGTCTTTGTGACCCCATAAGAACAAAAGGATTGAAAGGAGAAAGGTACTCCATGTTACTAGTTGATGATTACTCAAGAATGACATGGGTAACCTTTTTGAAGGATAAGTCTCAAGCATTTCAAAGATTGAAAATCTTTAGAGGCATGGTTGAGAAAGAGATTGGAAAAAGGATCAAATGCTTAAGATCAAATAGAGGAGGAGAATTCACATCAAATGAATTCATATAATATTGTGAGAAGCATGGAATCAAGAGGCAATATTCAATAGCAAGGACTCCACAATAGAATGGAGTGATTGAAACAAAGAATAGGACAGTCAAAGAGATGGAAAAAATAATCCTAAATGAGGCCAAATTACCTGATGTGTACTTGAGAGAGGCAGTACATGCAACAATATATACCTTGAATAGAGTTCAGCTGAGAGTAAACAACATGAATGGTATGGGAAACCAACATTTGTTAAATACTTCAAAGTGTTTGGTAGCAAATGTTTTATATGGAGATGAGAAGACAACTTAGGAAGCTTTGACCAAAGATGTGATGAAGGAATATTCCTTGGATATTCCACTCAAAGAAAAGCCTACAAATGCTACAACAAAATGATGCACAAAATTGGAGAGTATCAATGTCAAGGTTGATGAAGATTTGAAGCATGTTGAACTTGAAGGAGATAGATATGGAGATGAATCAAAGTTTGAAGAAGAATTTGCTAATGAAGATTCTGAAGAAGTAGTTGCTAATGAAGAGTTTGAAGAAGAAATTGTTGATGAAGAATCTAAAGAAGAGAATGAAAAGGCGCCTACAAGAAATATTCAAAAGGATCATCTTAAAGAGTGGATTATTGGCAAAAAAGATGGAGTTCAAACAAGGAGGAGAGTTGAAAAGAACAAAGAGCAATTTGAATACTTGAGGCAACAATTGGGAGTGGTTTCTCCCACATCATATCATTGAATCTTAGTGATAGGGATGAGTCCAAGAGGAGTTTATAGAAACTTTATTTATCCCTGGAAGATGAGAGAAAAGGCAAGTCAGGCATGCATCATTTTACAAATTTCTAATGACTTGATATTTGGACACATTCTTTCACTTTGTGATATGTCAAAAGGGGAAGAAACATAACAAAATGCTATGTGTTTGTCAAAAGGGGATATATTCCTAAGGGGGAGAATGGTTGTTGAGTAGATGTTTATGATAGGCCAAAACTAGGGTAAATAATAAACTAGACTCAACTCGGTCTAAATGTCAATCCAGGGATCGTAAGCTCATGAAAGGTATCATGACAATCTGCACAAGGGCTACAGGTAGTGAGAAGAGTATGTATGAAGTGCAACCTATGGAAATAAACCTATTGCAAACCAAAATAATTTGGGCGACAAGAACTATCACTTCCTGGCAACAGGATTTGTTCTTTCCTATTTAAGCAATAGGGACTATACAGAAATTATAGCAAATTCTAAATTAAAAATTCAAACACAAATCATCGAATACATAAAATCTAAAATATAAGAATCAATTAGAATTATTTACAAATACAAATGACATACGTTATGCTAGCTGAAATACGAATCCAAAATAATGCAAACGTGAATTATTAGAATAATACACACAACTTACAGAAAATAAAAGTATATGCATTATGTGGCTAAGGAGTGGGCGCCCTTCCTCCCAACCATTCGACTGAAAATTCACAAAATTTATGGAATTATCTCAAAACAATAATATTTCTTCTCTAATGAAATTTGTTTTGTACACATCCCCCCTTTCTGCTTGAATACACAATGGCTTATATAGCCTTTTAAATTCAAAATTGAAACCCATTACTATCCTTACGGTTTAGAGTTTTATGGTGGAGATTTGCTATGTGGTTTTAGGAAGGGATGAAATGGCCCATAGCCATTCTTTCTTACAGTGCCATAACCATATACAAAATATTATTTTGGTTGAAACAAGAATGTCATGGCAATATTCACGTGGATTCTCCATTCTTTGTAGCTGCAAGAGACTATTACAAAGTTCAGTAATGTGGAGTAAATTCTTGATAGCTGAGGTTGCCTGTGTGCTAGCAATAGAATAACAAGAAATAACCATGGATTTCATGGTTGTAGAAGACTATTATCAGTACATCAATGATGTAGGTAGGAAATATGTGATGTATAGTTGGTGGTTGACCAATGTGCATGTGGATAGCATAATTTACACGCCAATCATAATATATGCAATTATCTTGTAGCCTTAATTGTCATGATAGAGATGTTTCTATTGTTCTGGTGTGTCCATCATCACCTAGTACAATTAATGGTGAATTCCAAATTGATCATCAACAAAGCTTGAGCAATACTAATCAAATATCTTGGATTCAAGGATTATCTAACATGAAAAGGCATAAAGGAGAGTCACCATATGATTTACTTGCAAGGTTTTTGGATGCCATGTTGGAAATTCCTAAAAGTCTCAGACCAGAAGATGCAGTGTGCATTGAATTATTCTGTGAAATTTTTGAGCCAGGATTGAGTACCTTGCCACAAGAATTGAAGCCACGGGGTTTTGATCAAATGCTTGATTGGATAGGAACTGTTGAGGAAGCCAAGTGTGATTATGCACAACGTATGAAATCCCAAAGTGTCAAAGGTGGTTGTCTTATTAAGGAAAATCATGAGACACCTCAAGTAAGTGAAGAGAGTGTATCAGAGAATATACATATGGCTTGTATGGGTGAGGGCAATGATGATAACCAATTCACAAGCAGACTAGGTGCAAATCAATACATTAGTGATAAGGAAGAAGATACATTTGTGAGCATTGTTGTTGTCTCCACACAAGTCAATAATCAAGGCATTGAAAATGAGGGTTTGAATATTCATTCTAAATACTGTGAGCATAGCTTGGATAATGATGAGCTCCCTTACAATAATGACCAAGGGGAAGTTGAAGCTTATAATCATTTCTCTGAAGAATGTAAATCCTTCTTTGATGATGGTTTGGAAGCATTCTCTTTCCAGGAGGGATGCAATGATACTGATGCTCATGGGATTTTTCCCTTACAAGTGAATGAACAAATTTTGTGTAATGGATACATAGAGTGTAATTTAGTCATGCCAGAGCTAAAGAATACTAGTTTTGTGAATGATGATGAATTTGAAGACAATAACATATGTATTCAGCATCTTCAGCCAAAGCATAGTGCTAAGAATAATGAATATTGTGGCACTAACCAGCAGGATAATGTCCTAGTTGTTCCTGATTATCTATGTGAAGCAAAAGTGGAATATGCAAGTTTTTTTGTAAAAATGGACATGATTGTTTTTGACAAAAAAAATGTATTGATGAGGAAAGGGATTCAAAGAAGCTTATTTAGTTGCCAATGAACAATGTTCAAATTATAATGAACTCTTCACATTTGAGTCACCATGCGTATCAATGGATGAGGCACATGGGTGCCTTGTTGGTGACCAAGTTAATTATGAGTTATTTGAGCCATCCTTTGAAACATTTTGCTTTGAGTTGGATGATAATTTGAGGAATAAACTAGAACATGTTAATGAACTTGAAATGGAGATATTCTTCGATGCATGGGATATAATTGACAATGGTGTTTGTGGTAATGATCTTAATCTAAATATGAGCAGAGGAACCATGGGTTTTGATGAATTGCTTTCCCCAAGTAATGGAGAAAATGGAAATATGGTAGGTTTTCAATGCTCAAGTGAATGTGAACACCAGTTTGAGAACATTCTTGTGTATGAACATTTCTCATTCATCACACAAGATAATTTTTTATCTGGCATGAGACAAATACCAAAGGATAACTCCAAGGTTTTATATGAACTTTCTAATAATCTTGAGTTATCAGAAATGAAATTACAATGTAGTTTCAAGAGATCAAGATGTATGTTCCTGGGTGAGGATCTTCAGCAAAGTGTCTATGAAAGCTTCCAGATTGATGTACAAACTAAAAGTGATGTCAACCCTTTATGGTGTTAATAATCAAATGGATTAAGAATGTTTTCAGTTTCCAGTCTAGCTGGAGGAGTATTTGGTGGAGAGTAATTGTAAAATGAACAAGGTAAGATGCCACATTGATCTTAGATTTCATTTGATACCTAAACACAATTTTCAGTTGGGAAGGGTTAGTGATGACAGTGGTAAATTCAAGCATATGGCAATTGTGGTTAGTTGCAATGACCCTAGCAGGATTAACCGATAGGCAATGGTGGTGTTTTCAGCCTTGGTCTAGTAAAAACAGTAGAGAATAAGGTTTTTGACAAGGGTAAGGGATGGTTTTAAGTTTTTTTGGGGCCTAGGGCCACCAATTGAAAATGAAGCTAATTAAGTTGTAGAGTACATGTTGAGAGCTTGTGCATCAAAAGGGGATTTTTCAAAAAATTGAAGTTGGATACATTGTACAGTCCTGTAAAATTTTGTATATATGTTGGTTGCTTTCGTCTTGTTCTCTTACCCTGTCTAGGAAAGTCTTGGTTTTGATTCTTTGTGCCTGGTCTGCTTCACCTGAGATTATGGAATCTTGCTCTGTTATGGAGTAACAGACATCCCCAATTGGAGCCACTGACGGAAACCCTAAAAAAAATTTGGTTCCATTTCTAAATCCTATAAAATTCAGCCAGTTTCAAGTATCTGGACTTAGGGTTTTGTTCACTATCAATGCCTTGGGATTTTTTTTGTCAAAACCCTTCCTAAAACCCTTAAGTATTTGTCCTTGTTAGCATTATAATCTTTCGTTGACCCCTTACTGTCGATTCCCAATTAGTTAAGTTGCAACCTGAGCCATTGAAATTTTTTGAGTAACAGGCCCCATAGGACTTCATGGCTTTTCATGGCTTTGGTCATTAATGGCTACATGCTCTTGTTGTTCTACTTAATGCAGATCATCTGTTGTTTTATCTCACCATTTGTAGTAATCTAGAGTTTGGAAATTGGTTTAGAGCCAAAGGAAAAGTATGTGAGTATGAGGTTTTTAAGTTCAGAGACGTTGAAGTCGTTGTCCTAGGTAAGTTGATTTTTATATGTGTCATGTTCCAATTATGCATTAGTTGGCTTGTGAGTTTCAAATCCTTGGGCTAGTAAGAGTTTTAATTTTCTACAATTGTTACTTAGGCTGGTAAAAAATTGTGTGGGTCTAAGGGTTTCTTTTTTGCAATTTCAATTTGAGAGCTTAAACTTGTGATTTTTCTTGTAATTGAGGTTCACTAGTCCTTGTATTGTCTCCTACGAGAATTTGTAAGCCTGGTGAGTCTATCCAACCAGTCAAGAGGTCTAGGAGACTTAGTGTACTTGAATCTTAGTAGGACACACTTGAAATTGAATGTGACACACTAGGAGCTCCTGGAATGCCAAAGGGTAGGAGTGCTTGTGGTACAAAACTAAGAAGGGTGGTGTAAGGAGCAATTACCACCTGAGGAATAGAGTTTTTGGTCATAACCACGGTGAGTCTGGTGGGAAACTAGCTATGTCTTGTGGGAAGAAGAAGAAGAATAAGTACCACAAGACTTATGATTCTTATATAGGGAGGCACAACTCTCCTATAGAGGTTTTTGATAGTCCTCAAAGCGATGAAGGAGATACTGACCTAGAGTATGGTCATTACATTCTCATAATGGAATGTCGAGAGGATTCTAATGATGGAGGGGTAGTAGCTTCTCCAGTTTTAGCAAGAACATGGAGTGGGAAGGCATACTCTGATTCTAAAGAATTAGAGTAGCACCACGGTTCTGCTTTTTTTTTTATGACACCATTGCCACAACAGCAGACTCATCCTCTTCAGCAAGTCTATGGTTTTTTTCCTTTGGTGCTGACTTGGAAACCTTTTTGGCTAGTGTGAAGGAGAGGTGTTGGACATCGTTGTTTTGATGGAAAATGTGCCTTTTTCGGCTAATATATAAGCTCTTTCCTTTGGTGTTGATGAAGAATCTTCTTTGATCAATGTGACAATGGATTTTGGTGCTACTGCAACCATGAATGGTTCCTTTTGGAAGGCTAGTTGGTCTTCTTCAATGAACTTTATGTAGTTTTTTCGTTTGCTTTCCCCCCATTTTGCAATGAGAAAATATAACTATCTGGGGAATCTCTGAAATTAAAGTGAAATTAACTGTCAAATGCAAATGTGATTGTAATTGTAATTTGGCTTGATGCTTGTTGCTCCCATATCTATATAAATGGGATTTCAGGGTCGGTTATAGAGAGGTTAGTTGGTTGTTCTAGAATTGATCATGTAGAGAATTCTAAAGGATGTTGAACATTCTAGTGTTAAGTCTTAGGTTCGAGTTTACCAATATGCATATGCAATCCTGATAGTAATAGTGGTAATATAGAATAGAATAGTTCAAGTTCGACACCATTTTCTCTCCTATGTACTAGTTTCATAAACTATAAATAATATAATCGAGGGTTATATTATTTTTCTCTATTGATTTCCAATGTGTGTATGGTTTTATTCTTGCTTATTAATTCAAATAATTGATGTAAATGCTTGAATAGAGCTATAGGCTTATGTTAAATTAAGTGTTAGGATGCTAGTAAGAACTGATGGTTGAGATATAATGTTCAAATACTGTAATGCGGTATTTTTAGGGCTTTAAATAGTGTCATGTGTAAAAATTGTTGTCAAATTATGTGGGTGATAGAATTGACTTCATTCCAAAGATGAGGCATTGTTCTAAGTGAGGTAATCATATTGCATTGTGTTGATTAACTCAACAACAAACCATTCATTAAATCAAGTTCTCTGAAATGGGTTACAATTATGTTAGGAATTACCATTCTCAGGCTCCAAATATGAACTATTATTAAGAGGCAGCCAACTTCTTTGATATGTTTCATTAGTTAAGCCTCTATATGAGAATTATCTATGTGTTGCAATGTTTATGATAAAAATGGCACAAGAATATCATGTGAACATTATTAGGATTACCCTACTGGGTTTCACAGATCCCAAAGTGTAGAAGTAAGGGCATAGGAATCATTACTTGTTTATTTGCCAATCCTTTTTCCTTTACTTATCATTGGATTCTGGCTGATTCATAGGTGAATGGTGAGATCAAGTTTGGTTCTAAAAAAATAACCAATAGATTGGTGACTCTACTGGGGAAAATGCTCATGAAGTATGTGTTTCTAGATCATAAGTGTTAGAGTCGAATACTTTGATAGTACAAGTCCATGTTTGGTCTAGCTTTGATATCAGTGAGTTAATTCTTATAAATTTTGCAAGAATTTTTCATATTTCCCCTTAAACTAGAAAAAGCTATCACGACCCACCATAATTTTGTAAGTA
Organism: Sequoia sempervirens; assembly: GCA_007258455.2. Classification (NCBI taxonomy): domain Eukaryota; kingdom Viridiplantae; phylum Streptophyta; class Pinopsida; order Cupressales; family Cupressaceae; genus Sequoia; species Sequoia sempervirens. Next base: position 27,935 of record VDFB02087638.1, on the reverse strand, counting down.
TTTTATAATTTTTCACTAGATGTGGGTGGTGACTCTGAGATCTCTGCACCAATGTGTATTATTTGAGAAGATTTTAAAAGTAGAATGAGAAATTTGCTGAGAAAAGATAAGGTAGATTTGAGCTCACACAATAAAGTACCCTAATAGAAAGCTAGAGAGAAAATTTCAAAGGACTCCAGTATTATCTTGAGAGAGTAAAATAATTTATTGAATCTAAACATCTGGTTAAATTTTGAGTACCAAAAGCTGGAAAGGGTTGTAGTGCAAAAAATATAAAGGAGTCACATGTGACTCTACCGATGAAGGAAGCTTAAAGTGAAATTAACTTGTGAAATGAACTTCATATTATTCAAGTTTTATTCCTCTAAAGAAGGAGGTGGTGACTCTATGCAAAGAACCTAATGGAATGGTGATATAGGTTCAGATCTGTAAAGTTTTCCAGTCAGAAGCATAATTCAAAGTAATTGCAACATATCTAGGTATTTCCCCTGTTCTGGTTTTCAAGTAGCATAAATTTGTGTGAAAACCATGTTGAGTCATTTGGAAAAATTTGGGTTCCCTATTAAGTGGTTTCAACACTAATAAAGGGAAATGGTAGTGGTAATTTTACATACTTCTAAGGTGTAATTTGAATTTTTTGTATTATGGTGAAGAAGTATGCTTATCTTTAAAATATGCCCATTAGAAGATCTAAGGCATAGATGTAATTGAGTCATGCATTTTGAATTCATAATTAAATCAAGGAATAGGGTGGTGAATGATCAATTGTGCAGTTGATATTTGAGGCTTATAAAGGGACTCAAAGAAATGTATCATTCCTCTATATCTCCCTGTGGAATGTCAAGTAAGAATATGCAGGGCATGCAACCTCTATCATGACATCAAAGACATTTCTCTATTGGGAGATATAGGCCATTAAACTTTAGTGGTATCTAGGTTTTCCCAAACCTTGTTCCTAATGATGTTAGGGAACATTTGCCAACATTCACAAGACAAGGTTCTGAATCAATGTATAGCCATTTGCATGAATTTATGGATTTGATGGGAGATTATGAAATAAATCATGAAGATACTGTCATGAAATTATTTGTTCAATCTTTAAAGGAAGATGCTAGAGACTGGTTTTCATATTTTCCAATATGTTTTATCTCTTCATGGAATGAGTTCATGGTAGCATTTATAGAACAATTTGGTGAAAGGATTAATCCAAGTTCAGTAGACTCATAGAGATTCAAAAGGATGAAAAAGAGTTAGTCCCAGCTTTTAATCTCAAATTTACAAAAGAAATTGGGGATATTCCTGAAACTATGAGACCAAGTGTTGCAGAGTGTTTGGTTGTGTATTTGGGTGCATTTGATGAAGAGATGAGCCATTTATTTAGAGATAAGGATAGGATCCCACAACATTGCATCATGCATATCAAATTACCTTGGACATTGAAAACAATTTGAGGTACTCAATAACGAAAGGGAATATGGATACAAGTGTCGGCTACTTTAGAAAATTTCATACAAGTGGAATAGATAATAGCATTAATTATCATGATAGAGATGTTTCTACTGTTCTGGTGTGTCCATCATCACCTAGTACAATTAATGGTGAATTCCAAATTGAACATCAAAAAAGCTTGAGAAATACTAATCAAATATCTTGGATTCAAGGATTATCTACCATGAAAAGGAATAAAGGAGAGTCACCATATGATTTACTTGCAAGGTTTTTGGATGCCATGTTGGAAATTCCTAAAAGTCTCAGACCAGAATCTATGCAGTGTGCATTGAATTATTCTGTGAAAATTTTGAGCTAGGACTGAGTACCTTGCCACAAGAATTGAAGCCATGAGGTTTTGATCAAATGCTTGATTACATAAGAATTGTTGAGGAATCCAAGTGTGATTATGCACAACGTATGAAATCCCAAAGTGTTAGAGGTGGTTGTCTTATTGAAAAAAATCATGAGACACATCAAGTAAGTGAAGAGAGTGTTTCAAAGAATAAACGTGTATCTTGTATGGGTGAGGGAAATGATGATAACCAATTCACAAGCAGTCTAGGTGCAAATCAGTACATTGGTGATAAGGAACAAGATACATTTGTGAGCATTGTTGTTGTCTCCACACAAGTCAATAGTCAAGGTATTGAGAATGAGGGTTTGAATATTCATTCTAAATACTCTGAGCATAGCTTGGGTAATGATTAGTTCCCTCGCAATAATGAACAAGGGGAAGTTGAAGCTTCTGATCATTTCTCTGAAGAATATAAATCCTTCTTTGATGATGGTATGGAAGCATTCTCTTTACAGGAGGGATGTAGTGATACTAATGCTCATGGGGTTTTCCCTTATAAGTGAATGAACAAATTTTGTGTAATGGATACATAGAGTGTAATTCAGTCATGTTAGAGCTAAAGCATACTAGTTTTTTGAATGATGATGAATTTGAAGACAATAAAATATGTATTCAACATCCTAAGCCAAAGCATAGTGCTAAGAATAATGAAGATTGTGGCACTAACCAACAAGATCATGTCCTAGTTGTTCTTGATTATCTATGTGAAGCAAAAATGGAATATGCAAGTTTTGTTACAAAAATAGACATGATTTCTTTTGAAAAAGAACGTATTGATGAGGAAAGGGATGAAGAAGCTTATTCAGTTGCCAATGAACAACGTTCAGATTGTAATGAACTCTTCACATTTGAGTCATCATACTTATCAATGGATGAGGCACATGGGTGCCTTGTTGGTGACCAAGTTAATTCTAAGTTATTTGAGCCATCCTTTGAAACATTTTGCTTTCAGATGGATGATAATTTGAGGAATGAATTAGAACATCTTAATGAACCTAAAATGGAGATATTCTTTGATGCATGGGATATAATTGACAATGGTGTTTGTGGTAATGATCCTGATCTGAGTATGAGTAGAGGAACCATGGGTTTTGATGAATTGCTTTCCCCAAGTAATGGAGAAAATAGCAGTATGGTAGGTTTACAGTGCTCAAGTGAATGTGAACACCAGTTTGAGAACGTGCTTGTGTATGAACATTTCTCATTCATAACACAAGATAATTTTTTATCTGGCATGAGACAGATACCAAAGGATGACTCCAAGGTTTTATATGAATTTTCTAATAATCTTGAGTTGTCAAAAATGGAATTACAATGTAGTTTTAAGAGATCAAGATGTATGTTCCTAGGTAAGGATCTTGAACAAAGTGTCTATGAAAGCTTCCAATTTGATGTACAAACTGAAAGTGATGTCAACCCTTATGGTGTTAATAATCAAATGGACTATGAATGTTTTCAATTTCCAGTCCAATTGGAGAAGTATTTGGAAATGAACAAGGTAAGATGCCACATTGATCAAAGATTTTATTTGATATCTGAACACAGTTTTTAGTTGGGCAGGGTTAGTGATGACAGTGGTAAATTAAGGCTTATGGAAATTATGGTCATTTGCAATGACCCCATGGGGATTAGTCGATGGGAAATTCATGGCGATGTTTTCAACCTTGGTCCAATACAAACAACAAAGAATAAGGTTTTTGATCGGGGTAAGGGATGGTTTTAAGTTTTTTGGAGGCCTGGGGCCACCAATTTAAAATGAAGCCTATTAAGTTGCAGAGTACAGGTTGAGTGTTTGTGCATCAAAAGGGGCTTCTAAAAAAATTTGAAGTTGGATACATTGTACAGTCTTGTAAAATTTTCTATATATGTTGGTTGCTTTGGTCTTGTTCTCTTGCCCTGTTTGAGCATGTCCTTGTTTTGGTTCTCTGTGCCTGGTCTACTTCACCTGAGATTTTGGAATCTCACTTTGTTCTGGAGGAACAAACATCCCCAATTTGAGCCACCGATGGAACCCCTAAAAAAAAATTTGTTCCATTTCTAAATCCTGCAAAATTTAGCCAGTTTCAAGTATCGAGACTTAGGTTTGTGTTCACTATCAATGCCTTGGTATTTTTGTTGTCAAATCCCTTCCTAAAAACCCTTAAGTCTTTGTCCTTGTCAGCATTATAATCTTTCGTTGACCCCTTACTGTCGATTCTCGGTCAGTTAAGTTGTAACCTGAGCCATTGAAAATTGTTGAGTAACCGGCCCTATATGATTAGGACTTCATGGCTTTTCATCGCTGAAATATTTCCACATGCCTAGGTCATCAATTTCCTTTATTTTACAAGGTTGAATTATTAGCATTGTTTGGCCTTTACATCCTTTGAAATAAAATGTTTAAGTCTTCTGAAGCATTTTCATACATCATCCCAGGTGGTTCCCTTTCTCAATACAACTTATGCACACATGCAAAATTGTTTCACTTAAGTCCCATCTACTGCTCATGCTCACCACTCATTGTGGATAGATTTGTAAATGCTTGAATTATATTAGCAATGTGTGATGAGTGGTGTTTCCTTTGTATTACTCATCATAGATAGAATCATGGTTTCATGTTTCACATTAGTGATGAGCGATGTGAGTGTTCCTTTGCGTCGTTGGTTGCTTCGCTATCGCTAATTGTCTTTGGGTCATATATCTTGAATTTGCAATGTGCAATGGCCTTCATAATTCTTTGTGATTCTTTTCATTACTTATCATTGATAGCTTTGTGCTTACCTTTATCAAATGGGAAATGAGCGATGTGGTCTTTTGTTTTGATGTGTCATTAATATTTTGAAGCTTTGATATGGGTGATACCTTTCTTGCTTGTTATTTTCAAGAAGATACATGTGGCTTGATCTTGCTCCATTTCCTTTCCTCTCCCATCATTGATGTGACCTAAAATTTAAAGCATAAATCAGCGATATGTGATGGGAAACCAATGTGACCCAAATGATGGGTTTTGATCCAATGGTTAATATTTCATCATGCCAATGCTCACATCGCTGATGCAACTCTAGGGAAGGAAGGAAAATTTGCGATGGAAAATGGAATGTTTGAGGGAATATTCTATTTATTTACATCTCTTGGTGCCTCCTCAATTTAATTGCAAGTGTACGGGCGAGAGTGGCATACATCATGGTTGTCAGATTAGAGATGACTAATAAGATTAAGTGGAGACATGGAAAATTTCTAAGGTGGTATCATCATTTTTGAGGTACAAGTTGTAAAAGCTAGGAGCAATTCTTGAGGAATGCCATTGATTGTGTTTTAAATCCAAAGGGATCGACAGCCTAGATTCAAAGTTGAGCAGCTAGTTGTTAGCTTGATCGTGTGAGCCTTCTTTGATCATTAATGGCTACACACTCCTATTGTTCTACTTAATGTGGATCATCTATTGATTTATCTCACCATTTTTAGTAATCTAGAGTTGGGAAATTGGTTTAAAGCTAAAGGAAAAGCATGTGAGTCTAAGGTTTTTAATTGCAGAGATGTTGAATTCATTGTTCTTGGGAGTTTGTTGATTCTCAGTTGTTTGTGATTTATCCTTGATGTTTGACGTTTGTCCTTGATGAAAAAAATAGTTCTTATAGTGGTGTTCTTTGATTGGCATTGACAAGCTACATGATGTGCAAATTGATTTCGAGGATGTTGATTGGTTGTTTGGAAATTGGTTCATTAAAAGATGCATTCTCTCATTGATTGTTAGGTTGATTGGTTCCCATGATATGCAGATGGTGTATTCAATTTCTCATGCTCAGTTTGTCTTTGAATGATATGTATCTCTGACATGTGTTGTTTCATTGACATCTTGGTAACACTGTGACAAAACTCCCCGGTTTGGATAATACATGCACACGGTTTATACAGTTGGGATGGTCTAATCTTGGTGGCATATGATTTGGTTTAGTTTATATCTTGATTTCCTTGGCTCTATCTACATCATTTTGATGGGATCTTGATGCATATTTGTACTGACAATGTTTATTTTTCAGGGTGCTACAAGTCAAGTTATACATGATGACATGTGTTCTTGATGTTGGCAATGATTGATGTCAAAATCACTTGATGTTGGCAATGATACTTTGTGGAATCCTTTTGTGGACATGAGTTTCAGGAGATTCATGACTATTCATTTTCAGATTTCAAATTGATGCTACTTCACTTTCAGAATATCCATGATGGTTCAATTGTTTGATCTACTCTACATGATATTCTTTCAGTGTTTTGATTATGTTGGACTGACAATTTTGATAAGGCATTGCACAGGGTACTCAGGTTGATCATGGCATAGGTTATTTGAGCATATTCTGATTGAGCATTTGCAGTTTCAATTTTCCAAAATAATCAGTGCTTCAGGTGATAAAACATTCATTTTTTTTAGATGCATAAGGACTCCACATTTTTGGTCTTGATTATAACATTTCATTGTGTTTGAATGTGTTGATTATGCACATTTGTATATTTCTTGGCATATATGTTTGGTACTATAATTATGCCATTGGATATTAAAAAAAAACACACTATTATGTGAGCATAATTAGCATCAAAAGGTGATTAAAGTGGTGTGCATGGTTTATGTATTCTAAACCCTATCAGGTTTCTTTGTGCATATGGTATTTTTGTATTTGTTTTAAATGATAAGTCACAATATACATGTGACTAAACTTCACCGACAGCAGCTATTATATCAGTGTGATTATTTTTTTCAACAGGGATATTATGTGGCTTCGACAGTCCTTGAGAACTAATGATCTGTGTCAGCATTCAATGGTCTCAAAATAATTTTAATAATTGATTAAATCATGCGATATGATGTTGTTTCCCACTGGACTTCAAAATGATTTTAATCATTGTGTATTCTATCAGATTTCAAATGATTATCTTTTTGGTTGAAGTCTTCGAAAGACTTGGGGGAAATATAGGGTGGAGTTGTTATTGTTTCATTGTGTAAACTTTTGAAACCCTAGCCGCCACCATGGAATTGTGATTGCATATTTCTGGTAAAATACTTAACTGAGGAAGTTGAAAACAAGCAGAGTTTGTTGATGGAAGACTTCAGCTGGAGGGTTTTGGAATGGTTCTTCTAGTATTTGTTTATTTTCATTCCTCCTTAAATAGGTATTAAAGTTAACACTATTTATGGTCTTTGATCATTTTTGTTAAGGTAATAATAATGAAGGTTCAGTGGTTTGATCATTTTTGTTAAGGTAATAACAATGAAGATTCAATAGTTAATGTTATTCAAAACCCTTGATTATTTCTTAGCAAACAAATAAAGGGTTAATGCATTCAGTTATTCCAATCTAAAGATTTTGATGAGAACATATGATTTTTGAAAGAGTTAGTTGAAAAATCTTTAGGGTTATTCTCTTGTAACCCTAACCTGAATTGGTTTACAATTATTCAAACTACATACAGATATTATTATTTGCAGGGGTCTTTAAAAGATTATCTTCAGGCATTTTCATGTGAATCTAGAAAAGAGGAATATGATGTTTCCATTCTAATACAACATTCAGTAGTTAATGTTATTCGAAACCCTTGATTTGGAAAAGAGGAATATTCAGTCCAGAAGTTGTATTTCATTGAAAATATTTATATTGATACTTAGATTATTGTATTTTGAGGAATATGATGATCTTCAGGAATTTTCATGTGAATTTGGAAAAGAGGAATATTCAATCCAGAAGTTGTATTGCATTGAAAATATTTATATTGATACTTAGATTATTGTATTTTGAGGAAGATGTTGCCATTCTCATACAACATTCTTCAATGAGCTTATTGAAAATCTTTTATAGTCTTCTATTGAAATTCTAGGACTGCAATTTGCACTTCTAGGGTTCTAATAGAATACTGTATTGTTTTTACATTGTAAAGGAGTTGGTGCTTCTAGTTTTATGAAGTTGGTGCTTTTGAATTTTGTGGAGTTGGTGCTCCTAAACTTGTGGAGTTGGTGCTCCTCAATGTGAAAGAGTTGGTGCTCTAAGTGAATAAAGGAAATATTTTTCGAGTGGTTTTTTATCCCCCAAGAGGTTTTTTCCACTCAGGAAAAATTCTAGTGTTATGTGATGTTTATATGTGTGTGAGATTTGTTATTTGTCTATTTTTAAATGTGTCACCAAATATATATCTTGAATTCACATCTACCAATATATATATCAGGTTTCATGCATAAAAAGTTATAATTTAAAGTGAGCTCTGATACATGTGAAAGTGTTACATTTCCTTTCTGTTAAAGTTTCATGTTTAAATTCCTAGTTCATGCAAATACAATAATGCTTATGCACAAGTAAAATATGTTCTTTGAATTGGCCTTTGGTGTCTTGATTTAAAAGTCAAGTTTGCAATACATACTTTCATTTGTCTTTTTGGCTCAAAACAAACATAAATTCTTGTTTTTGAAAAAGTTTTGTGACTTTCATAAATCACTGATTCACCCCCCCCCCCTCTTAGTGATTTTGGTCTTCCAACAATTAGGATCAAAGCGTAGGGTCCTTTCATAGGTCTAATCCACCTAGGATATATTCTGGTTAATGGAAGTCTGTCAAACATATCATAAGTTCAAGAAGGTACTTCTGTGACTTGAGCCAAATCCTTGGTTAGTAAAGTCTAATTGACTTAACGATTTTTGGTATTGAAGTGTTGTGTCTGATATGGGAAAAAGTAGAAGGAATAAGGGAAAAATAAGTTCACAGCAAGATACTAATCATCAAACTCTACCTGAACTTAATATGAGGAGTAATGAAGAAGAGACCATAAATAATAACCCAAAATTGATAGAGTATCCTACATTTAGAACACCTCAATTTGAAGGTAACAATTTTATTCTATGGAGACGTAGGATGGAGACACATTTGTCTTCCTTAGGGTTTGATGTGTGGGCCACAGTAGAAATAGGTTGCACTGTATCGATGACATCTCCTTCCACACATGAGGAGAAGACAACTCTTGAATCCAATTCTAAGGCTATAGATGCTATTTTCAATAGTTTTCCAAATGAAATTATTGCTAAGGTTATGCATTGTAGGAATGGAAAGGAAGTTTGGGACAGATTGATTGAAATGAATCAGAATGGTGAGTTGCAAGAGGAGATATCTTTGAAAACTAAAACAAGTTGTGGGTCATTTGAAAGTGATGATTGTGAAAATCTTCATAGTTTTGAAGAAAATCATATTGAGTCTAAATCTATAGAGATTACCTAGGAACATTCAAATGGACAAGAAATTAATAAAGAAGTAGATCAATTTTTGGGTGAAGTGAATTCTGAACAGGAATATGATGAGCAAGAAAGTGAGGTTGATTTGGAAGGTGAACTCTTGTGTGCTCTAGATACAATTAAGCAACATAGACGAGAGAGCCATAATTTAAAAAGGAAACTTCAAAAGGAAAAAGATATCAAAGATAAGATATGTTCAGATCTTGTAGAAGCAAAGATACAAGTTGAACAAGCTAGAAAGATTGAGGAAGAAGTTAGAAACCAACTTAGGGTAAAAGAAAAGAGTATAGAAAAACTTGAGTGGCAAGTGGTTTTACTAAGGAACATTGATAAAGCATCAAAGAAATTAAGTGATGAGAAAATTAATGAGAATGGATCTATGTCTTTGGATAAAATAATTAGTGCACAGAAAGCTCCAAGTGACAAAGGTGGTCTGGGCTACAAGGAAGGACAGTGCTCTAAGGTTAGAAAAACACCTAGAACAAAGGTAGATTTAAACTTTCATGTTGCTGACATTGAAACTGTAGGAAACAAACAACACAAGGATATCAACAAAGGAGGAAGGAATAGAACAAACAGATTCACAAGATCTCCCTCTACTTGGCAAGGTAAATTGATGAGGTATAATTGTTCTTTTTCAGGCTATTGTTATTCCTATTTTTATTATGGCCATAGAGTATCTTAATGTTGGATTAAAGTGAAGAAAAATGATTAGAAAAGGAACTATGGTATTTTCACATGCTTCAGGTGTAGTCAATCAGGTCATATTGCAAGAAATTGTGATAAATTGTTTCTAAAAGATGATGTAGGAGAGTGTAAATCTTCAGTTGTTTGCTATAGATGTAATGAATCTGGTCATAAAGCAAACTTTTATAGGGAGAAATCATCTGGAAATGGATCTTTAAGGGTCTGGAGAAGAAAGTAAGAAAAGGAGAAGGGAGGACTTAGTCTTGTGCATAATCCACAAGGATCGTCTCTTAGCATTTAATGGTTGTTTGGTTTTAGGGGGAGTAATCCAAAGTTTTATTTTCTATCCCCAAGGAGTCTTAGAATGTAGTGGAACAAAAAAAATTTAAGTTTTGGTGTAGTTTTTCTGCTTCATGGACCAGGTGAGTTAGGTATGAAAGAACATTGGTATATATGTGGTCAACAATTTTTTATAAGAGAGAAGTAGGATTGTGTTTGAGTTGAGATATTGTTTGCTCTTTTGCTGACAATTTATAGAAGAACTATTAGATTGATTTTAAATGCTACTTTCTTTGTGATAGTTGCTGCAGTAATTTGATGACTTTTTGGTACATGACTGACAGTATGCATGATAGTATTCTTCATGATTTTCATGCAAATGTTCATGTCATGATTGGATCTCATGGTATCAAGGATGTCATTATGTTTTGACAAGATGACTTTGGAACAAGTATTGTGGTGTTTGTAACAATCAACATAATAGTAGTTTTATGATTCTTATTGGATATATATTCCTTACACTTTGATAAGTCATTGTACACAATATTCATGGTGTTTCTTTACGGTTCACAAGTTGGCTTATTTGACAGCTCAGAGTTACTTAATACATTCCAAATTACTTGATCTTGTGCTTATTCTAAAGGATAGTTGTCAAATGATTGGTGATATATGTCAATCACATGGTCTAGTGGTGATACAGAGGGTTTGAAAAATACCATTTTTTGGACAGATCATGATACATCTCTAAATGTGTCTGATTCTGGAAGTTTGTTTGTGTAGTCATTTGATTAACAGATTTTTGATTGAAAATGACTCTTCTTTGATAGAGCCTCTACTTAATAGCAATGGTGTTGATCTTCAAAATTTTGTGATACAGGTCATCTGTACTAGTTTGGGGTTGTGTATTCATGATAAAAGTTGCAAGAGGTTGTAGACTTGATAATAAAACATTGCATTCTTAGGACAGTGTTCATGTTGTCTTTCTAATATTGTTGCAGTTGCAAGTGTCTGTGTTTTTACTGTTGCAAGGTGGAGTATGAATTTGGTATGTCAATGAAAGTCATATATGAGAAATCAGTAAAGAGCCTTGGTTCAAATATTTGTCTCATGTTTGATTCTTGGCATATTCCTTGAAGCACGATAAACAATTTAGAAAAACAATGTATTGATGCTTATTTCTTTGGTCATGAGTCATTATAGACTGCAGGAGTCCTTAGTCACATAAGATAGTGATTCAGATTAGCTATTGACAGTGGTATTTTGGTTGTTGACAACATTTTTGTTCAATGACAGTAATTTTTCTCTATTCTAGCAAAATTGATAATGCTATAAATGGTTTTTGATGTTTTGACAGTACAACATACTCTTCTATGGTGGATAGTGAGTATAGTGATGAAACTATATGGACAGTGGTAAAATCCTGTTGATTCTTTTTGTTGCTTGCATGCATACTGAATTTATTAGTGGCACTGAGTTTTGATTGTATCTTGCTTTGATTCACATGTTACATTATATGAACAATTCCTGAACTTCTTTGTTGATGAGCATGTAGAAACAGTGATGCTTTACACTAAAGGTCATTTTCTTGATGGAAAGATAAAATATCTTCTACCAAGATTTAATATATGCAAAGCGTCAGGGCTCCGGAGCTTCATGTTACAATTTGTCTTTAAGTATCTGAATTGACAGGGTCTTTGATTGTATTTATCCATGTGGTTAACATAAGGAGATATATGCAGTAGAGTTGTTTGATTATAAAGTGATTGATCTTTGAAGTTTTGATTCATACTTTCATATGGATATATGTGTTGGTTGGACTCTCAGTTGTTTATCTTCATGGCATCTCAATTCTCCTCTTTCATCCTTTGTCATTAAGGAAAAAAGGGGGAGAGAAAGTATGTGTTTTTCCATCAAGGACTAAGGGGGAGTTTTTGGGGAGTTTGTTGACTCTTAGTTGTTTATGATTTATCCTTGATGTTTGATTTTTGTCCTTGATGACAAAACTAGTTCTTATAATGGTGTTCTTTGATTGACATTGACAAGCTACATGATGTGCAGATTGGTTTCTAGGATGTTGATTGGTTGTTTGGAACCTAGTTCATTAAAAGATGCATTCTCTCATTGATTGTTAGGTTGATTGGTTCCCATGATATGTAGATGGTGTATTCAGTTTCTCATGCTTAGTTTGTCTTTGAATGATATGTATCTCTGGCATGTGTTGAGTCATTGACATCTTGGTAACACTGTGACAAAACTCCCTGGTTTGGATAATACATGCACATGGTTTATACAGTTGGGATGGTCTAATCTTGGTGGCATATGATTTGTTTCAGTTTATATCATGATTTCCTTGGCTCTTTCTACATCATTTTGATGGGCTCTTGATGCATACTTGTACTGACAATATTTATTTTTCAGGGTGCTACAAGTCAAGTTTTACATGATGACATGTGTTCTTGATGTTGGCAATGATTGATGTCAAAATCACTTGATGTTGGCAATGATACTTTGTGGAATCCTTTTGTGGACATGAGTTTCAGGAGAGTCATGACTATTCATTTTCAGATTTTAGATTGATGCTACTTCACTTTCAGAATATCCATGATGGTTCAATTGTTTGATCTACTCTACATGATATTCTTTCAGTGTTTTGATTATGTTGGACTAGCAGTTTTGATAAGGCATTGTACAGGGTACTCAGGTTGATCATGGCACAGGTTATTTGAGCATATTCTGATTGAGCATTTGTAGGTTCAATTTTCCAAAACAATTAGTGCTTCAGGTGACAAAACATTCATTTTTTTCATATGCATAAGGACTCCACATTTTTGGTCTTGATTATAACATTTCATTGTATTTGAATGTGTTGATTATGCACATTTGTATATTTCTTGGCATATATGTTTGGTACTATAATTGTGTCATTGGATATTAAAAAAAAACACACTATTATGTGAGCATAATTAGCATCAAAAGGTGATTAAAGTGGTTTGCATGGTTTATGTATTCTAAACCCTATCGGGTTTCTTTGTGCATATGGTATTTTTGTATTGGTTTTAAATGATAAGTCACAATATACATGTGACTAAACTTCACTGACAACAGCTATTATATCAGTGTGATTATTTTTTTCAACAAGGATATTATGTGGCTTCGACAGTCCTTGAGAACTAATGATGTGTGTCAGCATTCAATGGTCTCAAAATCATTTTAATAATTGATTAAATCATGCAATATGATGTTGTTTCCCACTGGACTTCAAAATGATTTTAATCATTGTGTATTCTATCGGATTTCAAATGATTATCTTTTTGGTTGAAGTCTTCGAAAGACTTGGGGGAAATATAGGGCAGAGTTGTTATTGTTTCATTGTGTAAACTTGTGAAACCCTAGCCGACACCATGGAATTGTGATTTCAGATTTATGGTAAAATACTTAATTGAGGAAGTTGAAAACAGGCAGAACTTGTTGATGGAAGACTTCAGCTAGAGGGTTTTAGAATGGTTCTTCTGGTATTTGTTTATTTTCATTCCTCCTTAAACAAGTATTAAAGTTAACACTATTTACAGGCTTTGATCATTTTTGTTAAGGTAATAACAATGAAGATTCAGTGGTTAATGTTATTGTAAACCCTTGATTATCTCTTAGCAAACAAATAAAGGGTTAATGCATTCAATTATTCCAATCTGGAAATTTTGATGAGAACATATGATTTTTGAAAGAGTTAGTTGAAAACTCTTTAGGGTTCCTCTCTTGTAACCCTAACCCGAATTGGTTTATAGTTATTCAAACTGCATACAGAGATTATTATTTGTAGGGGCCTTTAAAAGATGATCTTCAGGTATTTTCATGTGAATTTGGAAAAGAGGAATATGATGTTTCTAATATTCAATCTAGAAGTTGTATTGCATTGAAAATATTTATATTGATACTCAAATTATTGTATTTTGAGAAAGATGTTGTCATTCTCATACAACATTCTTCAATGAGCTTATTGAAAAATCTTTTATAGTCTTCTATTGAAATTCTAGGACTGCAATTTGCACTTCTAAGGTTTTGATAGAATATTGTATTGTTTTTACATTGTAAAGGAGTTGGTGCTTCTAAATTTTGTGGAGTTGGTACTCCTAAAATTGTGGAGTTGGTTCTCCTAAATGTGAAAGATTTGGTGCTCTAAGTGAATAAAGGAAAGATTTTTCGAGTAGTTTTTTATTCCCCAAGAGGATTTTTCAACTCAGGACAAATTCTGGTGTTATGTGATGTTTATATGTGTGTGAGTTTTCTTATCTGTCTATTTTTAAATGTGTCACCAAATATATATATTGAATTCACATCTGCCAATATATATATCTGGTTTCATGTATAAAAATTTATAATTTAAAGTGAGCTTTGATACATGTGAAGGTGTTACATTTCCTTTTTGTTAAAGTTTCGTGTTTAAATTTCTGGTTCATGCAAATACAATAATGTTTATGCACAAGTAAAATATGTTCTTTGAATTGACCTTTGGTGTCTTGATTTAAAAGTCAAGTTTAGAATACATATTGTCATTTGTCTTCTTGGCTCAAAACAAACATAAATTCTTATTTTTGAAAAAGTTTTGTGACTTTCATAAATCATTGTTTCACCCCCCCCCCCCTCTCAGTGATTTCAGTCTTCTAACAGCTGTCCTAGGTAAGTTGATTTTTATATGTTCCCTATTCCAATTATGCTTTAGTTGGCTTGTGAGTTTGAAATCCCTAGGATAGTAAGAGTTTTAATTGTTTTCAATTGTTACTTGGGTTGGTAAAAAATTGTGTGGGTCTGAGGGTTTTTTTTTTGCAATTTTAATTTGAGAGCTTAAACCTATGAGTTTTCTTGTAATTGAGGTTCACTAGTCCTTGTCCTGTCTCCTACGAGAATGAGTAAGCTTGGTGAGTCTATCTAACTAGTTGGGAGGTCTAGGAGACTTAGTGTACTTGAATCTTAGGAGGACACACCTGAAACTAAACATGACACACCAAGAGCTTCTGTAATTCCAAAGGGTAGGAGGAGTGCCCATGGTAAAACTAAGAAAGGTTGTGTCAAGAGAAATTACCACCTGAGGAGTAGAGTTGTTGGTCATAACCAAGGTGAGTGTGGTGGGAAATTGGCTAAGTCTTTTGGGAAGAAGAAGAATAAGTACCACAAGGCTTATGATTCTTATATAGGGAGGCACAACTCTCCTATAGAGGTTTTTGATAGTCCTCGGAGAGATGAAGTAGATACTGACCCAAAGTATCATTGTTACCTTCTCACATTGGCATGTCAAGAGGATTTTGATGATGGAGGGGTAGTAGCTTCTCTATTTTCAGAAAAAACACGAAGCAGATGGACATACTCTGATTCTGAAGAATTAGAGTAGCACCTTGGTTCTTTTTTATTTTTGATGACACCACTTCCACAACAACAGACTCATCCTCTTCAATAGGAGTATGGTTTTTTGTCTTTGGTGATAACTTGGAAACCTTTTTAGTTGGTGTTAAGGAGAGGTGTTGGAAATTGTTATTTTGATGGAAAATATGCCCTTTTCGATTAATATATAAGCTCTTTCCTTTGGTGTTGATGGAGAATCTTCTTTGATCGACGTGGACAAGGGATTTTGTTGCTACTACAACCATGAATGATGCCTTTTGGAAGGACGGATGGTCTTCTTCAATGAGCTTTATGGAGTTTTGTCTTTTGCTTTCCCCCCATTTTGCAATGAGAAAATATAACTATCTCAGGAATCTCTAAAATTAATGTGAAATTAATTGTCAAATGAGAATGTGATTGTAATTGTAATTTGGCTTGATGCTTGTTTCTCCCATATCTATAGAAATGGGATTTCAGGGTTGGTTACAGAGAGGTTGGTTGGATGTTCTGGAATTGATCACACAGAGAATTGTAAAGGATGTTGAACATTCTAGTGTTAAGTCTTAGGCTCGAGTCCGCCAATATGCATATGTAATCCTAATAGTAATACTGGAAATATAGAACAAAATAGCGCAAGTTCAACACCATTTTCTCTCCTATATACTGGTTTCATAAACTATAAATAATATAATCAAGGGTTATCTTATTTGTCTCTATTGATTTCCAATGGGTGTATGGTTTTATTCTTACTTATTAATTCAAATAATATATGTAAATGCTTGAATAGAGTTATAAGTTTATGTTAAATTAAGTGCTAGGATGTTAGTAAGAAGTGATGGTTGAGATATAATGCTGAAATACTGTAATGTAGTATTTTCAAGGCTTTAAATAGTGTGATGTGTGAAAATTGCTATCAAATTATGTGGGTGGCAGAATTGACTCCATTCCAAGGATGAGGCACTGGTCTAAGTGAGGTAATGATATTGCATTGTGTTGATTAACTCATCAAAAAACCATTCACTAAATCAAATTCACTAAAATGGATTACAATTATGTTAGGCATTACCATTTGCAGGCTCCAAATATGAACTATTATTAAGAAGCAACCAACTTCTTTAATATGTTCTGTTAGTTGAGCCTCTATATGATAATTATCTATGTGTTACAATGGTTATGATAAAATGGCACAAGAATATCATGTGAACATTGTTAGGATTACCTTCCTAGGTTTCATAGAGCTCGAAGTGTAGAAGTAAGGGCCTAAAAATCCTTGTATATTGGCCAATCCTTGCCTTTACTTGTCATTGGATTCTGAAAGATTCATAGGTGAATGGTGAGATCAAGTTTGATTCTAAAAAAATAACCAACAGGCTAGATGTCATTAGATTGTATGGAGGATGGCATGTACCTTAATACCCATGACAAGAGAAGGGGGATCCAAGGATGATATTAGATAAAGGTATTGGGAATAGATGAGAGAATTTATGATGGGTGGATGGAGAGATTCATAGGTGATCTCTAATGAAAAACCATGTAGGAAGAACATGCCTCACTCTAGATATGTCATATATAATAAGGAATTGGGATGCATGATAGGATTATGTAGTAGGAGAGGCAGGATGGGGGTGTTGGGATGGGTGAATTAGAGGATGCGTGAGTATAGAGAGTATGGAAAAGCATGAACGGACAAGATGGAAGGATTGGTGGGGATGGAGGGAAAAAGTTATAGGATTTGGTTCGATAGGAAGGAGATGGTGCACCTTAGGTGTAGTGAAGGGGGCTGGATAAAATGATTGGAGGAAAGCATACCAAATTCATAGAATATGATAGGGCTAGATGGTGGGCTTGGGGGGATAATTTGATGGTTGAAGGTAGTAAAATATTTATGGATGGAGGATACAAAAGGGGGATGCACTACATATAAAGTAAGGTTTGTATTGTGCAAATCATGCCTAAGTATTTTTCCCCTATCCTTGTCAAAATCAAAAGGTGTGGATGAATTGAAAGAGATGGGAGACAATGGGTAGATGGGGGGATACGTTGAGGTTGATAGGATAAAGAGAATAGGAGGGAACTTTCCACCAAGTGTAGGAGTACAAGGGGGAAGGAAGATTACACATGAGGCCTATTTACTATGTTTTCATCATGGCACTTTCCCAAGGTGTTAGGTTTGCTAGGTTTTCACCATTTGATGTATTATTTAATTTTTTAATTTTTAGGATAGGTGGATGGGGGTGGAGGATAAGAAGGTGGATAAGGAATAAGTAGAGTAGGAGGATAAAGGATGTGGACTTGGAGGAATGACACAAGCATCTTGTTTCTATTGATGCAAGGAGATCCAAAGGAGGAGGATTGTTGTAGATTGGTAAAACCATGTTGTTCAAAATGTGTGGTTCTCAAAGTCATCTTTGGAGTCAAAATGAAGGAGGATGAATTGTGCAAATGTGGGGATTAAATGGATGTAATTGGGGAGATATTTGGGGTATTAAAGGGGAAGGGTGATGGATAAGATAATAAAGGGGATGGGTGATGGACAGGTGATATAATGCCATGGGATTGAGGGGATTAGGATTGATGTTTGCACACATTATGATGGGTGGAGATTAGTGATAGATGAATGGGATGATGGAGGAAATAGGATAGCAATTTTTTTACTTAGGAGATGGAAGATACTTAGGTGGGAGATTTTTAAAAGTGGAGGAAGCTTTTGGAAGAGTGAATTTTGATGCCATTTTGGATTTTACATTTGGCTATGCTTCTTCTTTTTGCTTTGGAATCCACACAATTTTTCTTTTTTCTTTTTTCTCAATGGGCCTTCTCAACATTTTGGATTTATTTTGATTTTGAAATATATTTTTCTTTGCTTTCAATGTCATTTTGAGGGGACATGTTGATCCTTATATTTTTTGAAGTTTTAGGTTTGTGCATTTTTTATTTTGCCTCCAAATTACTTCCAAAATAAGTGGGGGGTGTGCAAGGATTGATGATTTAGATAGTACAAAAGAGGAAGGATGAACTTAATTTTTTAAAATGGTTCATGAATGTGTGTTCTTTTGTTGGTTTTGATGGGGGATGGAAAGGAATGGAGTGGTAGGGTTTGGAAGAATGGATTTTGGGACATAGTGACCTAAAATGGATCGGGAAATGAAAGATGTGCAAAGGTGGATTTTGGGATATAACGGCCCAAAAGTGATTTGGAAGATAGACAAGGGATAGTGGATTTAATTTTGGATCAATATAATAGAGGAAGAGGGATGGAAATAAATGAATTAGAGGAGCGATGGGATGCATATATTGTGGTTTTGGTAGAAGCAACCTTAGGAGGAACAAAGGTTGTACAAACATATTTTAGTTGTGTCCTTGAGTTGTGTAACCAAGGCCATGCAATCATAGATTTTCTTTGACATGGATGGGTTGTAGGATGCCTTGCTCATGAAGACCTAAGCCTTTACCTTAATAGTTCATTTTCTTGAGCATTTAGTTGACAATAGGCTTTAGTGTGAAAAGAGATATTATCAAACTAGTTAGCTTTTAGCCTACTTAGTAGAGTCTCATTCACACTACATGTAAGCTCACTTAGAGGCTATCTAAACTTTTGTCTCACCTCATGTAGACTCACCAAGTGTCCCAACACTTTCTATAGACTCCTACACTTATTTCATACTTGGAAGGGTAGTTAGAGTTTGACTCTTTCCTTCTCACCTTCTAACCTCTCTATCCTTGCATTTATAAGCAAGGCTCATTTGTCCATTTTACAGCACATCACATTCTAATGATATTTTCTCATTTTGTATATACTCACTTATGGATTGTTTTGAGTTTAGAAGTAAATTTTGGCTACTCCAACATGATATCAGAGCCTGCTTACAACTCCAATCCCTTCTCTCTTTAATTTTTGAGGGTCATGGACATCAATTTTCAAATAGTGCATTTTGGAACAAAACAAATATCACAATTGCACTCAGGAGGACCAAGAGACAACTTTCGATATATAACACTTAGGTGTTCAAAGAAAAAAATGAGTTTTTGGAGGCCCATCCATGGAGGTTCATATGAAAATCTATGTAGTTTGTATAGATCCATACAACTATGCAATCATAGTACCATCCTACATCAATAAGCTACCTCAAATTTTGTGCCTCGGATTTTGTGTATTCATCTCAATTTGTGTGTTCTCTTGGCCTCTAGGCAACAATTTTTTTAATATTTTTTAAATTTTATATAGGGTATAGACTTGTACAAGGATGACATCAATAGTTGGCCTACGTAGTACCCTTTTGAATTCAAAACTACATAGTCTAAACTAGTTATGCCCAATTTTGGTGGGTTTTTGACTTTCGAAGGGTGGTTGTCAACTTTTCGAGCAAGTTTTGGGAAAATAAAAAGTGGTTTTGAAATATTCTAGATGCGAGGAATTTTTTGGTGGAATCTTGAAATTTCTTTCTTAGGGTTTGCATTTAACAGTTTATCGATTGAATTTAAAATGGGTTTTTAATTAGTTATAAGATTCAAATGCTTTTTTTTGTATATCAATTTTTTATGTAGTCTTTAATTTGTGAACCCTAGTCTTTAATCTGCAAACTATGGTTCACTTTCTTTGGCCTTCTCCTTTAGGTTTTATAGAATTATTTGTGTCTTTTGCATGATCAATTCCACTTCAACTTGTATGGTCGGGGTTTTTCCCTACCAGTACAATTTGTTTTCAAATGTTCTACCTCTCTTGTAGGGTTGGGGTTTTTCCATGACCCAACAATAAATGCAAAGGTTTACTTGTATAATCATTAAAATTTAACGATTTGACAAGAAATAAAAGTGATCTCATTTCTGGTATCAAGTCAAAATCTTGAGTTTGTATTACAAGTTGCCTCTCACTACAACAAGGATGATAGGAAGGTCTGTGATTCAAATGGGAATTTGGTGATGGAATTAGATGTAGATTTATTTGATAAAGTATTCATGTGCCTAGGAGCTAACACATATGTAGAGATTTCCAAAGAATTCGCACACAAAAACTACATGATAAAGATCCTAATTCTGCCAAAAGAATGATCAATAGTAAATGGTTGAAGGCCCCTTGACCAGGTGTCACAAGGTGTCCTAAGAATCCTCCTCGTAGTGATTTCATAGAAAAGGTAAATGATCTCATTACTCTTCTCAGTAGAGTACATGGTTTATCTACTTCATCTACCTTCGAGGACTAGATGTTCATGCACATCAATATTATCTTAAAAGGGAAACAACCTCCCTCCATGAGAAATTGACCCAAGTGCTTACAATGCACAAGTTTTATATCAATTCATATTTTTTCTATGTTGTAGCATCCATGAGGGATTTTCCAAGTCTAACCATTGAGGGAGATAGGAAGGTTACACAGGTTTACAACTATTTCTCATAGATCACTCTCAAGGGAAGTATCAATCATTTTAGAAGGGTAAGCAATGCCTTCTTTGCTCTACTCATGTGTGCTTTTGATTCTGCATGGAAGGTTTCCTTTATCTACAATTCCCAACTTTTACTCATTTAAGAGTTGGATGCTTTGCTAGTTATCCTAGCGATAAAATTATTTTAATGGAGTTATGCAAACAGATTATCGTGGTGCATAGTAAACAAATGGAATCCCATAAACCAAGATTCAAATCCCCATTAGCAATTGGAAGATACTCTATTCAAACTTCACACAAGGCCAAGGTTGTTGAATAAAAAATGTAGCAGGTAACAAGAAAATTATTCAAAGCAAGATATAATTTTGATTATAGAGGTACGAAGTCTCGAATCAAAATGGATTTTTCTCATGTGAATCAAGTTGAGGATATTTGGGATGACATTAGGAAAGAGTGAGAAATTGGGAGAATGAATTATTGTAGATTAACTCTGGATAAGATAAAGGAATTAGATCTTGTTGATGTCCCTACAGACATAAAGGATGATGACAATATTTTGGATCCTAATTATAACAGAAAGAATATTGTAGGTTCACCTTTTTCTCCCATTCAATGGTCCTAGAAAGAGGCAATCTTGATCCTAGAGAGGTTTGAACCCATATTAGCTAACACAAATGTTTGGTTAGAAAAAAGAGGGATATGGTTGAAATTTTTCTTCACTGGATCAGAAGATGAGTCACAAGGACAAACAAGTAAAAGGTTTCAATTAAGGACCAAAAATAAGAATGATGCTCCAAGCTCTAGCAGACCTTCAAAGCCTAAGATCAAGTTTGTGGTCAAGGGTAGCAAGAAGAAGAGTGAGGAATCCACAGAGGGGCCATCTACTGAAACATAAGAGAAGCCTATGCAAGAAGAAGGGAAATTGAGGAAGAAAGATATGAGGAATCTGAATTATCTTCTCATTAGAAAATTCCCGAGGATCCTCCTATTTCCTCTCCTTCAATTGCCAATGTTGTGTCTATTCCCGCTCCTCCTCCTATGACCTCATATGTGCCTAGTGTGCTTGTTAATGCTTCTCCCCCAGTAACAAGTTTTTTTGCACTTGTTGTGTTGATTCATTTTGTGCATTCATCCCCTATCTTGGGATCTCCATTTGGAAGTCCCAGGAAAGGTTTAGATATTTTTTATGTATCACCAATGTCATTTCCAAGCTTGTCTTCCCCATCTTTGGATATTGCTTCACATTCAAACCTTGAACAATTTATGTCTAAATCTGTCCAAGTATCTCGTGTTGAGATTCCCAATGTTGTATTGACTGACACTCCTCCCATCGTGACTACCACCTTTGTGAATGTAGCTACTACATATCATACGATGGATACACAACCTGAGGAGAGATCATCGTTACCATCATGGTTTTCATCACAAATTCCAAAGAGGAGAAGCCATCTCTCTGAATGAGTTTGACTTTGCACAGCTTACGTCTTCCAAGACAAGAACCAAGAAGAAAGCAAAGACT
The DNA here is from genome assembly GCA_007258455.2 of Sequoia sempervirens. Lineage (NCBI taxonomy): Eukaryota > Viridiplantae > Streptophyta > Pinopsida > Cupressales > Cupressaceae > Sequoia > Sequoia sempervirens. Next base: position 5,604 of record VDFB02087638.1, on the reverse strand, counting down.
CTTTCCACAATAATTTTTTACAAAGAGGGTAATAAGTATGCAGAGATAGCTCAGCCTCCCTCTGACAAAACTTATGAAGAAGTGGATATCATAGACTATTCTGTCACAAGAGTAGAATTGGGAAAGGTAACTCATGAGAGCACAAAGGTATATGTTCAATCTTCCCTAGAATCTCTCATAGAGAAATTTGACAAGGAGAAGAAGATGAAAGATCACTATAAGGCTAAGACAAAATAGCTTACGACTTTGCTACAAAAGATTACCCAATCTTCTAAATCTATTGAGCCCAAGGCAATTGCAATTGGTGTCGAAAGTCCTATCATCCAAAAGGTGGAAAAGGTGCATACTAGGGGCGGAGTAGTCAGTGAGTATCTTGACCATTTGATTGCATTGGGAACAAGAATTTTAGGATCTTCCATGGAAATGCTGGAAAAGATCAAAGGTATAAAAGAAAAATTGGATGACATTGTAAATCCTTTCTCTCAAGAGAAAGAGGATATAGAAAACAAAGTGCAGGCTTGGATCAAAATGAGAAAACTCAAATTGGATAAACTATAGGAACTTGGGATAATTCCCAACCAAGACATGTATGTGGAAATTGAAGAGTATTTGATTCACAAAGACACTATCCTCACCAACTTACTCAATGATCTAAAATCTACACGTGAACTTGGTGAATAACATGATTTGCAGCATATTAAAAAAATTGAAGAAATTCCATGTAAGCTGTGAGATGATAGTCAAAAATCACTTCCCCTAGATAATGTTTTTCAATAGTTTTCCAACATGATTCAAAAGGAATTTGAAGACCAGGCATTTTCGGTACCTCTAATGGATCAAATCTTTGATATATAATTAACTTTGGAGAACCTAGAACAGTACCTTAGGCGACATGAAAAATCCTACAACAATGTTAGAGATTTGGTATCAAGAGCTCATGGCATCATGAAACATACTTCAGGGCTAGATGAAAATGAAGTGCAGTTGATCCTGAAGAAGCATGATGAATTTCTAATGAAGAATGTTGAAGATAGTTGATCATGCTTTAGTTTAGTTTTCAAGTTTTGGTCATTTAAAAAAAAATTGTAATTAGGGTGTGATAATTAACATGTTGTTTTTCATTTGTAAAATTGTAAATACATGTAACAACAATGAATTCCTCCAATTATTTTGGACTCCAATGTTGAATAAGTCAAAGTAGTTAGAATTTTCGTAGATTAGCTCTTTAGCTCTCATCTATAAATATGAGAGAGCTCATTTGCAATTTTTACCTTAATTTATTGCAATGAAGTGCTACCCAAATTGAGAATCAACTTTGAAACTTTGAGTTCATATTGAAAAATCAATTCCAATTAATAAAGAAGGCAATTCGGTATCAAACTTTGTGTTGAATCAAATTTGTGTAAGGATGTTCTTATGTCATTCTTATTGATTTATTTTGAATTGATTGGATAAGTAGTGTTTCTTTATTATGATTGGAGGACTTTCAAGTTAAGTTAGATGAACTTTGTGTTATATCATTTACTTGAAATTGTGTGTGTTGAAAGAGTTTATTGGTGGAGAGTTAGCAATACTTTGAGCTTGTAATTATTCACTTCGTGGATCGGTGGTATTATTAGTTGACAGACTTTGTGCTCCAACTGGTGATACAGTTATTTTAAAATCTTTTTGGAGGATAATTTGAAGACTTTGTGCTTGGGATTATTCACTTGGTATGTGAATCTTTTTTGCGAAGTGGAAGACTTTGTGCTTCAACTATGTCATTAGTTACTATGGAACTCTCATTGAAGGCAACGAAAAAGACTTTGTGTTTTTTGCATGTCTTCTAGTCACTTATCACATATTTAAGCCGGTACTTTTTGATTATTCACATGTTTAATCAAGGATATTGGTGATTACCATTTAGGTTAATATTAGAAGTGCAGAAGCATTATTGAATATTACCGTGAAACATTGTAAACACATTTTTTGAAAGAAGAGAAAATGATGAATGTAACATACCCCCCACATGGTTAAAGTTAGTGTAAATACCTTTAGCTTAGCATAGTTTACTTTTGTTTCAATAAATAGTCGAAATGGAGCCTCCCCTTTTTGAGAGGATAGATTTATCTTATCATAACTGTGGTTGAAATCAATATTTTGTAATCTATAAAGGGATTACAAAATATTCACCCAACACATAGGAGACTCACAAATTTTCATTAATCGCTCAATTGGAAAACTTGTGTGATTTACCCCACAAAACAGCTAGGGTGGAATCGTTTCACCATCAAAATCAAATGCCCTAGGGTTTCTCTTCCCCAAGACCAAAAACTCCAAGAAGCTCTCCAAAGTGAAAGTGAGATAATAAACAAGCATAAAGAAAATGAGCTTCAAAATCCAGTTTTATATCCTTCACTTTATTTCTCACTCAAAATAATAATTAAGTGACTTTATAAAGTTACTTTTTAATTTACCTTCAAAGTCACTTTCTAACTCATTTAATTAATTATTTAACATTACCTTTTAAATGTACTTTTTCTCGCCAAGTAATAAATTAAACAATTTAATTAATTAATTCCCTTTTCTCGACTATAGCTTACTGGAATTAAATAAGCTAATATGTCCTCATGGTGATCATTGAGAAGGTGTCATGCCCACATTTTTTGCTAGAGAACCCAACAATTTTTTTTTAAACAAGCACTAAACTAATTAACATGGCTCAAGTGTTTGAGGTGTAACACTAATGCTATGCCAATTTGGTGCATTATGGTAGCATCCTAAATGCTTCGGATGCCATTAATAATCTTAACCACTTAGCCCACACACACATCAGGATGTAATCATTAAGAGTAACAACTTTGGAAATGATAATATGATTCTATTATTCTTGACAATTTTTATGATATAAGTGTTATCAACATTATTTCATGTCAAATGCACAAGTACCCTAGAATAGAAACAAGTTGATATTTAGTTCCTATTTAAAATAAATGGTGGAACTTGGATTATTAAAATCACTTTCATTGAACCAAGAAAATAGTATTAGTATTAAACATTGAATTAGCCTCTATAATATTATTAACTCTCATATATATTATTATTTATCAATAATTGTGGATTAATACTAAATATAGTAGTAGTGTGACTTCCCTTTTTTCAATAATAGTTTAACATCAATAATATCATTATTGCCCCAATTAATGTTACCCTCCATAATAATATTATTGTTTATCATTATTTTTATTTATTTAACATTTCATTTATTTTTATTGCAACATGGTTGAGGGGAATCTTGCTGAAGAAATAATCTTGGGAAGGTTTGTGCCAGGGATAAAGGGAATGTTTCTGACGGGAATAAACTAATAGCAACTAGTGGTGCAAACAGAGGCACTGGTGTGAAGGTTTACACAGGGCATAAAAGACCTAGGGTGTTGGAAATACCAAATTTTGATGAAAGCTAGGGCAAGAATGAACCAGTGGACATGGAGGAATAATTGTTGTATGGGATTTTTTGCTCCATTTTGCCAGTTTGTCAGTATTTAGTGACTAGTAGTTTATGTTAATGGGGATGCTTAATTTGGTTTTAAGATGTATTATAGAAGTAGTAGGACATAGTTCAGTTTTTGGGTTTTATATAGGAAATGATAATTCTGATGTAATGTATGGGAATAGTTAAGCAAATAATCTTTTGTTCAGGGTAGGGTGATACTGCTTTAGAAAACTCTGAAAATGCATTGCCAAGTTCTATATGGCAATTAGACATGTTTTTGATATATTTTTACAAATTAATATAAATATATAGGCTATATGCCTCTTATCTAAAAAAAATCATTCATTTATTTAATTCTTATATATGTATTTATTTATTTAAGTATTCACCTTTATTATATAAAAAATAATTACATGAATAAATATCTATACATTTATTTATTACATTTATTTAAAAGATTTATTTACTTTTAAAGAAAAGATTAAAGATAAAAGAACCCAAAAAGATGCCTTACCTTTTAAGAGTGATATCACTAAATATCTATTTTATCTTATTATAATTTAAAACTAATGCTCTTCCCATCCCAAGGAAACTAGTTTCTCTTTTTTTTTAAAGGATATTGAGGGAGCTATATATAAGAAAGGGATTCAAAAGAAAATAATCGTGGAGCCTCCTATTCACTCTTTTTTTTGTTTTAGTGGTTAGATGCTAGTGCTAAAATTAAAGCACAATACATTTGGCTATTAGTTTCATTTAATAACGAGATTTAAAGTTTATGAAAAGGAATAAAGTGAGGATGCTTTCTTGCTAGAAAGTGAAGTCAACACAATATTAAAATGTTTCACCTTAATATTGCAACATCCATTTTGAGATCTAAATCTGAAGGTTTCAAGAAACGGTGACCTAACTGTATCAAGCAGTAGACCACTTAGAGGTAGAAGATGGTATTGCAAAAATTAAAAAACAACAATCAAAGAATGATGCAAGCTACTCCATAGTTAGTTTTACTTCAAAATGGTCATTTTTTGTTGTGTTTGCACCAGGCTATTAAACTGACATGCCCAAAAATTATTATTGATATAAAAAAGAAAATTTCAATTAATATAAAGTGTGTCCCTTATTACTCTTATTTGTCCCCGCTTCCATCATTAATAATATTACAACCCACATTACTATCATCAATAAAAAAGCATTGAAATCTACCAATATCTATATATATATCAAAAATTAAGAGTTTTATTAATGAAGAAAGGAAAAAGGACATATAAAAAAATATCAAAAAGCAGGCAAATCTAGCAAGTAATACTAGCAGTCCAAAGCAACAAATAATGCAGAAACCAACAGAAGAATTCAAGCGCAGTCAAAAGAACAGCACAGTGACCAGTTGAACTGCATTAGAACTTGTGAATTGTACATTAACAGATGGACAGTCATAGAATACTGCTAATGGAAAAATAAGGAATGTCTTGTCAAGAGCAAGCTGCAGCCACGCAGCCATTAGGGAGTTTTAAGAGAGACCTACTAGTGATAAGATACCATGACCACGATCAATATCCATGCATTCAAGCTACAGCCAATTGTTTTGTACTCCGGGAAATAATTATTGAATGCAAGAATTAAATTAATTACTACAAAATTATGATACATGTCCAAATCAAATTACTAGGGCATATGATTCGATACACTCCAAACAAAATAGACATCAACTTGTAAACTCATTTATTAGAGATGGCTGTGCAAAATAAGGTCTTTCTGATTCCATTAAACTTCAATAAACATGCATGCCATCTACACCAAAACCCAAAAAAAAATATACCAAACAATTAGAAATATAGCTGACATCTTGACTCAACTGCTTCGTTTTAAAACTCATCTACCATTCTTACGAATTGACCAGTTTAGGGGTTGTGATAAATAGACTTGTGTAATTGATGCTCGTGTACTACCCTTCTACTGTTTGTTGAGCTGAAAGAAAAGACGATTTATATGATGGCATGCAGCTCCACAATTACAGGTCAAGGCGTTTACGTCTATCAGACTCTAACTTCTTGTCACATCCTCCCATAATTACTCAAACATCGAGATATTGTAGTTTGCCGTTACACCAAAACTTGCAAGTGTTAGTGAACTTT
>VDFB02087637.1:0-21339 GCA_007258455.2 Sequoia sempervirens | reverse complement strand
AGGATGAGCAAGGTCAATTCTACCTCTTCAGTAGTGCCAAATTGTGCCATTGGACTAGTTTGACTTCCTAAGCCTAATGAATGCACACAAAAATTGAAAACACAAGTTGGGTTAGGGTCACATACCAATGGTCCCATGTACCGAAGTCGTTGGCGGCGACCGCGACCGTCAACATGTTGGGGAAGCACTCTTTTTTCCATCTCACATGAAGGTCAAATCTCAAAAAAAAGAAATTTATAATGGTTGAGTGTGGAAATGAATTGAACGTGACTCCTTGAGGGCTATTTAAGCATGAAAATTAGGGTTTTTTTTACCCTATTTAGCTATCAAACTAGGGTTTTGGGCCCCCAACTCCCATTTTTTCCCAACCAAGGCTCATTTTGCAACATTTTTCCACATTTTGGCATGTTTTTGGCATCTTAGAGCCTTTTTAGACCCATCAGGTAACTTGTCCTCTTTTTCATGAGATCGCCCAAAAATCCAAATTTTTGACCGATATCTCAAGGGGTTAGTATACTAGCATAATTATTTCATTGGGGCAAAGAGGGGCATCTAAAAAAAATAAAAAAGCTTTGAATTTTGATTCTGCAAGATTATTCTTTCAACCAACTAGCAGAGGGTATATTTCTTTTAAAAGAGGGAAAAATAAAAATAACATAAAATATATTGGATTGATCTTTGTGCACTTGATCCTAACACTAGTTTTCCTGGGATCATCTCCCTTTTACTAACCATTTAATTGAATAATCTATATATTTGATTAAATTTCATCTCTTAATTAAATAAATAAATTTTATTTGATTAAGTCATTATGTCTTATTAATTGAATAAATCATTTTGTTTAATTAATCATAATATCCCTCTTTTTAATTAAAAAATTCATTTTATTTAATTGACTTCTAAAGTCATCTCCATTAAATTAAATAAACTAACTATTATTTGATTTAAGTCTAACATCATCTCCCCTTTTAATTAAATAAATCCAGCCCTTATTTAACTAAATCTAATATTCATATTCCTCTCATTTTGATTTATTTAAATCCTAAAATCTAAGTCAAAATGCCAAATCAACTAATTAACATCTAAATTAATCAAATCTTGATTAATCCTATCTTTAATCCCTCAAATCCTCTATATTTTGCAACTTGTGCAAGTAAATCAATTTATAACTGATTTATTAAATCTCCTATTTTCATTCAAAAAGGCATCAAAGATGAAATATTCCTCAAATTTGAAAATCTCCCTCCAAAGGACTTGTCCATCCAACTAGGAATTAAATGCCTCTTAGATGTCCTTTTTGTTGATCCAAGTGGCATTCAATCCTTCTTCAATCTCTCTCCAACATGTCACTTCTCTAATTTCAAGTCTCCACCTAATAGCGTTAATGTGCACATTGATCAAAATGTGCTCCACCCTTTTCCACTCACATGTGACAAGTGGCATTATGCTATTGGTTGGTGTTTCATCCCACATTCATCATTTTTTGCTCATTCCTACATCATTCTCCTCTATAAATAGAAGGCTCTCATATTGATTTTGGATCCAAAAATTATGCAAAGTCATTATCTTTATGTTTTGAGAAAATTTCATCCATTGTCATCCATTTTCATAGTTTTAATCATTTCATAGCTAGGTTATGGAAAAATTTCATGAAGGAGCATCAAATCTTCATCAATGATCATCACCAAGCTTGCAAGGAATTGGGAAAGGGCTATTTTTCCACATCAAAATAGCACCAATTCCCTCGTGGCATTGAGATTTTGTTTGTTTTGAGAAAGATTAGATAGCTTTTTATTTGTGTTCTTCATCTTATTATTGTTCTTGATATTTCAAATGAATCTTATGGGGAATAATGTTTTTATTTACATAATGGAATAATAATGTGTTGTTTGTTTATGTTTGTGCGGGTCTAGAATCACCATTCACAACCACCAAGGAAAATCTTGGAAAAGAAAACTTAAGATTCAACTCACAATTTAAGCTAGTAATGGAAGCTAAATGATGAAATTAAGCAACAAAAAGTTATTATGTATGTGCCTAGGAAGTATGGAAATGTGATGAAGATTATAGAAATGAATTTTTTTTGTAAAAAATATGCTAGGGAGGAATAAAAATCCCTTACTATTGTGTTAGTCCTACTGCTATGTTTCAAGGTAGATGCAAAATATTTTTATGCTAGAATAGGATCCGAACGAATCTCTACAAAATTCTACTTGGAGGACTAAGATGCCCTTGTCACCAACTTAGTCCCATTCTAAATTTTTGAAACCTCCAAATGTGATCCTAAGGCTCAATGTATGCACTTCCCCTTCTTAGATCCCATGTCTTAAAACTTATAGATCTGGCCTATAGGTGAGCTTTTGTGAAGATGAAAAATTTCCAATGCAACTTTGTAACTTTACACTTCAAATGATCTTCAAGTCTAAAACCTAAATTTGTAAACACAAACAGGAAAGAGAGGAAAAACTTGTTTTTTGTTAGTAAATGGGTGTTTTCCTTGGGCAAACCCCTTTTTGCTAATTAAACCTTGGAATGAAATAAAATAATGAAGGGAAGTGATGAATGAACAAAGTTCTATGTTGAAACTCACCAAACCCTTGTTATGAAATCTACAAAATTTTGTGAAGTGGCTAGCTTGAATGTAGATCTTGAATAAAATGAATGCTTGATGGATCTTGACTTGAATTGCTTGCTCGAATCAAAACCCTACATTAAAAATTTTAGCTCAAGAACACACATTATGCAAGAATATATTTGACAGAATGCTTGAAACCTTATGGTGGCTTCAAATGCTTGATGAATTGCTCTTGATCTCATAAAATTACCTTAGGAATTTTCATTCAACTTGCTAGATGAGAAATGAGTAACATAACCTTGTATTTATACTTATCCATGCTTATTATCCTGAATTTACACCACAACAAGCTGACGTATGAATTCATTAGTTAAAGGAGGCTAAATCCAACAAAGATTTTAAATTAATTATCTAAAACAACTTGAGGGGGACTAGGATGCCCTAAGTGTTGTATTAGTCTTGAGGCTTAAAACTTCAGGCATAGACTCCAAAAAGGGGCCTCTTTAAGAAACATTTGAAAAGAGGGTCCCAAGACCTTTGGAGGACAAATAAGCCCTAGGTGGCATCTTAGTCCTGGTCCAAAAATCAAGGACACACAACCAAAATCATTAAATTATCATTTATCCTTTGATTTTTTTTGAGATTATCCATGAAATGATATAATTTATTTGGCTTGTGGATGAAAAATAGGACCAATTAAGACATAAATAAGGATAAATAAGTCAAGGTGGGCTCAAGAAAATGTGAAAATGCAAGGATATTAATTTTACTTCACTACATTTAGCACCCAATTTAGTGAGAGGATGAAATTGCTTCAAACTCACGCTAAAATAACCAACCACACAATCTAGAGAGGTTCAAATGTATGAATGATAGTAAGATAGTATGAAAATAACCAAGAGGGTGGTAAATCCCACAAGATCAAGATCCTTTGGTAGACCAACATAAGAACAAAGGAACACAGTTGCAGATGATATATGAAGGCATAACTAGATCATAAACATACACCATCAAAGATAGAAAAACAAAAAACAAAAAAGGAAAAACAATGCAACAAATCAAACTTTGACTATTCGTCCAATGTGTTGTGGACTGGGTCTGTATTTTTTGTCCAAAAAATCTTTACAAGTGGAACACAATGTCCACTATGCAAAAAAAAATGAATGCTCACAAGGGCTAGTGAAGCTAGTTGTCCACAATGTGAGCCCCAAGAGGTCCATATCAAATTCATGCGCCCATGACTATGATACAAACAAAAATAAAATTCACACTCACAAGGGCTAGTGAAGGTAGTTGTTCACTAGGTGATCCCAATGAGACCATATCAAATTTATACCTCCATGACTTTAATAAGGTACAAAAATACAACAAGAAAGAGACATGTTCAAAGGGATTTTTCTTAGTTCATGCGAGGTCTTAATCTTAGGGAAAATTATGCTTAATGTATCCAAGAGAGGACAAGTCAAGTAAATATCATGCTCTCAAAGGAAACCAAACCCAATGACACCACCAAGAAATGAATGCATTGCAAGAAGAAATAAAATTGTACAATGAAACATGGGTGTCAATGTATGCCCCACTTTAAAGCAGTTGCTAACATAATTACTACGAGAAATTGATTTAAAGTAGAAGACATGAGAGTGGTTCCAAGTCATATGTTTCCAATAAGCTATGTCATGAGAAGGGAAGTGGTTGGCCAAAATATGTATAACTCAGTATGTCATATGTGAGAAAAACTTAAGGCATGTCATCCACATCCCAAGCTTTCTCATACATATACATGGAAGGAAGTCAACTAACCAAAAGAGGTAACAACATGTGACATATGAGGAGAAGGTTACATAACCCCTTGCCCCCACTTAGTGCATTGGAAAGGATGAGCCGAAATGATTGACAAGAAACATCCTCATGTAAAAAATAGTATCAATTAGTTGAATTAGGTGTGTCAACATAAGGGAGAGAACAACACTCCTTAAGATGTTGATTTTTTTTCTTAAAGCCTCACATTCATTAGTAGAATTACCATGAACTCTATAATATACACAAAATGAATTCTTATAGTAAAATGCATTTTTTGTTTCGTGGAGGGAGAGATATCAAATGATCTTGCTCAATAGTAGAAGATATTCCTTTATTTTTGCAAGATGCCATATACACACTAAATGATAAGTCTTTAGATGAAAATGAAGATAAGGGAGGTAAACCTATATCTTTCTTGAAAGAGCATGGTATGTCAATTTTCTTCATGTGTTCATTGTATCTATGTGTAGGAGGGAGATTATATCTGATACCATAAAAATATTCTAAGTCAAATGAAGGGGGTTTATATTTTTGAGAAGGATTGGTTTCTTCATGAGAACACAATTCATTTTTAAGGTTGTGCATCGTCCCCCCATGAAGGATGAGATTTATATATCCCCCATCACCATTGTGGGGTAATGTTGCGGAACTAAGTTGAGCAAATGAAACATAAGGTTATTTTGGTTTAGATCGTGGGATCTCACACTCTTATATAAGGGTAGGTGTAAAACTCCAATCATCATTAGAACTTGGACTTGAAAAATGAATCATTACTATGTGACGCTTTGTATTTTGAGGGTAAGATTTTGGATTCTCTAGTGAATAGAGGTGTAAAATGTAACAACCCATAATTATCACTAAAGATTTTGTTATAGGTGAATGATTAGAATCAACTTGTATATGTTAAAATTTTTATTTTGGAATGAAAGTATTAGGGGAGTTGGAAGTGTTTTAATTGTATGATTCATAACTTTGTTAATCTACTTCAACCATGTATATCTTGTTTTATTCAAATTTCATTATACGGTGGAGATTAGATAGGACCCATTTCATAGCATGAATTCATGGTCTCCCTAGGAGAAGACTATATGAAAGAGATCCTAGCATGATATTGATAGGGGTTGACAAAACTATAGGTTCAACCTCAATAGGTAATGTAATCATTCCTAGTGGTTTCCTATTAAAATTTTCAAAGAAATGAATATGATCATCATTAAGTTGAATAAGCCTCTTTTCCAAGCCATTTTTTTCTAGGAGGTCAATGATACAAACATTAATTTCTGCTCCATTTTCTATGAGATTGCACCTAACTATAGTTTCATTAATGATCACCTTTATCATCAAGGATTCATTCTTATTTTGAATCTCAAGTGAGGGAAATTCATGTTTAGCGAATGTGATTTTTGAATGTGTGACTTATGTGGAATGAAAGGATAGTGTTACATTATTTAATTTCATATAATATTGAATCTCCTCCTACTTTATTTGCAATATTTCTTGAAATAGACACTTGCATATAGGTGATAGTTGAATGAGCTTCCAAACGCATATGCTAGTAGGAGTCATTTTAAGATCTTCAAAAATAGGCACAATAAGTTGAGGAAATGGTGATGTTGCAGGAGTTATTTGTGGTCCCCTAAATTTTTAAGCAATTGTGTTATATCTTGGTTGAGTCAAAACAAATCTCTTAGTTTCTTATGTGATTCACTAATGGGAGGTGACTTAGGAATCTCATTGATTAAACGATATCCAATTTGTGTCATCATAACCTCAACAAAATTATGGCTATTTTCATGATCTCTTAGTCAAGAGGAGTCTAATGTCACTTCATCATATTCATCTGAGGAATCCCCTTTACATGTGTCAATGTTTATGCTTTCTTGCACCATGATATCCTCCCTAAGAGGAGAGTTTTTAGGGGAACTACAAACTAAATGTTCATGAAATTAAAAGGTTGGTTCTTCTAAAATCACTTGATCACAGGTAGGGGAATGATCAAGGGTTTAATTTTTTTTCTCAATAAGGGTTTCCCTAGGTGAACCTGGAGAAAACTAAGATTCTCATTACTTTCATCTATTGTATTTTCTATCATCAAAGTATCTTCTTCATAGGTGTGAGAGATACTATGAGAAGAAAAATTATGATTATCATGATCATTTACAAATTCATTCCTTTTTTCCGCAGTGTATTCAAAAATAGGATAATTAGGGGGAAGATCATAAAGTCGGTTGTTATAGACCATAAAGGTTTGATCATCTAACACCAAAATATCCTCATCATTCACAATCTCACCTTCCACTAAATCATTATCACAAGCAAGAGAGGAATGTAAATTAGGTAAAGTAATGTTTAGAAATGTGTCTAAGATCTCATTCACTGGTCCTATAATATCTTCCCAAAGGGGATGAGGAGAAGGAAAAGGAATACTTTTATTCAATTCTCAATGATTGTATCTTATTTCACCAAGATACCTTTGTCACTAAAAGGAGAGGTATCAAGAGAAGAAAAACTATGATTGCCATGAATTTCCATACTTGTATTATCTTCTATCACATCATTCTGACAAATAGGATAGATAAGAGGAGGTGTAGGCTTAAGGTGAGCATCACTATTTTCACTCTCTTGTTCAAAGAAACTCTCATAAGTAGGGAATGCATTAGATGAATGATTGAATTTCTTATTGGCTAAAATTTTCTTTACAAACTTGGAAAATACCGATACTAAAATAAATGTGAAAGGTAATCTATGCAAACTCAAAATGCAAAGTAAAGGCTTAAATAAAATGTGTAGATGCAATTTTTAGATTTCAAACAAAGTAATATACTGATTACACTATGCAATAAAATGTTGTAAATTGAAATTTGGAATGAAGCAATGCATGCAACGAACCACTTTAAGCTAGATTTAGTAAAATGCATGAAGGAAAAAGTAAACCGACTGAAATATATAACCAATGGTAGCAAACAAAAGCACAAAGAGGTAGATTTAAACCCTAAAAATTGCACCTTCAAAGTCAATAGGGACTAAGATGCTAGCAAGGGCATCTTGGTCCTACTAATGAAATTTTGAGGTTCTAGAGACTCGAACAGATAGCAAAAAACTCAAATAGGGTTCTAAGCCAAAAAACCACAAATGGAATATGATGCCAACAAGGCTATTTTAGTCCTAATCAAGTTTTTTTATTCAAAAAAAAAGAGGGACTACTCAGGAACCTAGTGTGTAGAAACAAAATAGTGTGCAAATGAATGCAAGAAAAAGTGACTAATGAAAAGCAATTGGATGCAAAGTTGAATGCATTGTTTTCAATTTTGAATGCAATAAGAATTTTCCTAAATGCAATTAGGATGATAGAAAATGAACTTTTCAATTTTTCAATAAGATAAGATGATGCAAGAAAGAAAAAATGGAACCTATATGCACTTTCACTAATGAAAATATGAGAAACCCTAGATTTACTTTCAATAATGCAAGATGAAATGAAAAAATGAATGCAACCTAGATAAAGGACCTTAATAAACTCCAAATCATAAAAATGAATGTCAAAAATCTCGGGTTCGCCAAAATGAACCAGAAAGAAAATAGGTGGGGGGAATGATTTATACCCACTATTCTCCTTTGGCCATTCAATAATGTCCTAGGATCCCAAATTGGATTGACCATCAACACAAAGGTGATTCAATTCTCAACAAGGAAAACCTAGGGGGATTCTTTAAGCTTTGAGGGGTTCAACACCAAGAAAAATATTGGAAAAGACAACTTAACATTCAACTCACAAAACCTAGTAATGCAAGCTAAATGATGGATGTAAATGATGAAATTAAGCAACCAAAATGTATGATGTATGTACCTAGGAAGTCTGTAAATGTGATGAGGATTCTAAAAATGCAAAAATATTGTCAAAATATCCTAGGAAGGACTAAGAAACCTTAATTGTTGTCTTAGTCTCATTGTTTTTTAGGGAAGATGTGGAATATTTCAATGCTAAAACAAGATCCAAAAGAATCTTTACAAAATTCCACTTAGAGAACTAAGACACCCTTGTTGAAGACTTAGAGTATTCCAAATTTCTGAAATCTATGAATTTTATCATGAGGCTCACTCTCTATGCTTCCTTCTTCCAATATCTTAGGTCTTGAAACTTCCAGATCTAGCATATAGGTGAGTTTCTATGAAGATAAAAACTTTTCAATGCAACTTTGCAACATTAGAACTTTTCACTTCAAATGATCTTCAACTCTTCAAACTAAATCTGCAAACACAAACATGCAAGAGAGGAAAAACTTTTCAATACAGTTAGTAAATGGGGGTTTTTCTTGGTCAAACCCCTTGTTGGTAACTAAACCTTGTAATGAAATAGAATAATTAAGGGAAATGATGAATGAACAAAGTGCTATGTTACAATTCACCAAACCCTTGTTATGAAATATGCAAACTTGTGTGAAGTGGATAGCTTTAATGTAGATCTTGAATCAAAGGAAATTCTTGATGGATCTTAGCTTGAATTGCTTACTTGAATCAAAACCGTACATCACAAATGTTAGTTCAAGAACACACATTATGCAAGAATATCTTTGACATGATGGTTGAATCTTGATGGTGGCTGCAAATGCTTGATGAATTTCTCTTGAATTCTCTTGATCTCATAAAATTTCCTTAGGAATGCTCACTGAACTTTCTTGATGAGAAATGAGTGAAATAATTTTTTATTTATACTTATCCATGCTTAATATCCCAAAATTAGACCACAATAAGCAGTCATATGAATTCGTTAATTAAAGGAGACTAAATCTCCAAAGGTTTGAAATTAAATCCTAAAAATAACTTGAGGGGGACTAATATGCCCTAGGTGGCATCTTAGTCTTGAGGCTTAAAACTAAAGCGCCCATTTCTGCGCCCCTAAGCAAATCGGAAAAGAAAGAGTCTCGCAAATAGACCGGAGAAGCAGCCCCCCGGTGCGAACTTAGTTCCAGTCTAAAAAAAGGCACAAAACGTATATCCATCACGGTTTATCATTTGCCTGCGATGGGATTAAATATAATTTATTAGGCTTGTGGATTCCAAAATAGGATTGATTAAGACATAAATAAGGATAAATAAAGCAAAGTCAAACAAGTGTGAAAATGAAAGGTATGCATTTTTCCCACACTACAAAAAGCATTGAAAAGAATAGCTTTTCATGTGTTATTTTCCAAAAATTTCAGAATGTGTGATCTTTTCTCAAATTAGTCAAAGCATTTTAATTTTTAAAATTACAATTTGAACATATTACATTGTTTCAACAACATAAAATTTTATGCTTCTATTTTCTTTTAGATAAACAAATTAAGTTTTCATTCATTCTCAAAAATATATTTACTTTTAGACATGAACCTATGCAACATTAGATCGTCAAACATTGTAGGTTCTTTCCAAATATTTAAAATGTTAAAATATTGTATCTCTAGTCTAAGGCACCATCATCCCTATCCATCTAATTTTTGTCCAAATTTTAGTCAATGTTCTATCTTTGTGACCTCTATGTAGACCCACTTCCTATTTATTTTTTGTTCTACTTTATGTCTCTTTCATCTATTTTCTTCTTCATTATATGAATAGTCAAGCATCCTGAATCTTCTAATAAATTTATGTGTTTCATGACCTGGTGTCATATATCCAATACCCCTATGGAGCTCATAGTTATAGAATCATGGCTTCCTATTCTACAATCACATCCAATGATGACCTTAACTCTTACAACTCTTTCAATAATGTAGTTACATCTACAAAATATATCTTTTATTCTCTTGCTACTCCTACATTGCGTATGTCTACTTCATCACCTAACATTCTTGTGGACTTGGAGATTGTTGTTACCCATATCCTTGAGGCTAAACTTAAAAAATTGGACCAAAACTTAGAGAACCTTCAACAATAATTAAGCATTGAATCTTTGAATGGAGAAACAATTTCATTAGAAGATAACCTTAGGAATTTAATCAATAATTTCCATGCGAAAGAAATATTATGTAATATAGCTCATACAATAGATGCAAACATATCTATGACAACTAGTTGTGCCCTAGCCCTTATTAATTCTCAAAATTAAATGGGAAGAGAATTATACTCCCTAATAATCATGCCCTTTATTCCTACTTTCACTAATCTAGTCATAGCATCTACCAAACGATATATTAACAAATTCCTAGAGGAATCAATTGAGGAAATGAAAATGAAGGATAGAAAACCATTTAGTTTGATTGAGGAAACCTTGAAAAGGGTTACTTTCCCCCATATTGTAGCAAAAAACTATTCAAAATAGGCATGGAAAATAATGCAAAACGGCTATAAGGGGACTGATAAGGTGAGATTGGTAAAGATCTAGCCACTAAGAAGAGATTTTGAGACCTTTCAAATGGAGAATGGTGAGTCCATTTAAAAATTCCACACTAAGGTCTCCACCTTGATTAGTTAGCTAAGAATTAACAAAGAAACAATGGAAGAACAAAACATTATTGAGAATATTTTGAGAAGTATTCCCTCTAGGTTTGATCCTATAGTCATTGGCATTGAAAAGGCTAGGGACCTATCCAAAATTACTATAGATGAGTTTATGGGTCACTACAAACCCTTGAGCATTGGTTGAACATATACACTCCTTCAATAGAGAAAACCTTCAAAGCTTAAACCAATTCAAGAGGTCATGGAAGAGGAAGAAGCAATGGAGGTAGAGGCCAAAGAGGTAGAGAAAGAAATAACTCCAAAAGACTTGGAGATTCAAATATCCAAGAGTAGCCAAGAAACTCATAGTCATCTTGCCAAGACAAGAAGAAGAAAATTAGTTCAAATTAGAGGTATGATAAAATAAATGTTTAATGTTATTACTATTATAGGTTTATTCATTATGATAGTGAATGTAGGAAGAGATGGCATGGCCAAGGTAGTCAAAATGCTAATGTAGAAAATGAGAATAAGGTTGAAAATGAAAAATATTCCACTATATTTATTGTTTACAAGATTGCTGAGTGGAGTAGTGATGTATGGTACTTATTGCATGCAACAATCCAATGAGTGGTAACAATTTGTTTTACCTCCATAGATAGTAGCATAAATAATGAAATAAAAATGGGAAACAATAAGAATGTTCCCATCATGGGAAAAGGTGCAGTAAACATCTAAACCAAGAATGGTGAAAGGAGAAAAATCTTGGATGTTTATTATGCCCCTGGAATAAAACATGACCAATTGGAAATTGCACAAATCTAGTCCAAAATAGTTATTAAATCTTACCAAATAATGGAGAGTTCATGATATTTGACAAAGGAGGCAACAAGAAAGTGATTGAATCATTGCAAATGATGAGAAACAAAATATTTCATCTTAGGATGAATATAGTATCTCTAACACTTAGAATATAAGGAAAACAATCTTCTCTGGCACTCACTATAATAAAACAACAATCTATAATAGAGAAACAATACATCTTGAGGATAGTAATTAAAGACACATCCAAACTTTGGCATTTGATGTATGGGCACTTAATTTTTTCTAGTTTTATTTTATTTTCAAAGAAAGGCATGGTTAGAGGGTTACTATCCATTGTAGAACCCGATGGAAAATGTGAAGCATACATTTTAGGAAAGCAACATAGGAAGCCCATTCAATTAGGGTATTCTAGGAGAGAAAAAGCACCACTAGATTTGATTCCCTCATATTTTTTTGGAACCATGAAAACTTAAACCTTGGGTGAAAATACTTATTTCATGACATTCATAGATGATTACAATAAAATATTGGGTTTACTTCTTGAAAGAAAATTGGAAGCCTTCAAGAAGTTTAACTGATTTAAGGCCTTAGCTGAAAAGCAAAGAAGCCACTATATCAAAGCACTAAGAATAGATAGAGCAAGAGAGTACATAGATCCAAAGAATTTTTGAATTTATATAGGAATGAAGGAATTGATAAATAATAGAAAAATGGAGTGGCTAAAAGGGAAAACATAATCATTCAAGAGATGGTAGCAAGCATGTTGAAAGAAAAATAATGTCACATGTTTTTTAGGGTGAAGTTGTAGCAATAGTAGTTTACCTATTGTGTAGGTAGCCTACAAATTTTTTTCATTCTAGTATTCCACAAGAGGCATGGAAAAAAAATGGAGTGTTGAACACCTAAGAATCTTTGAGTGTGTGGCATACGCATCTATGCCTAAAGAGAAGAGGGAAAAAATTAATGATAAAGGTGGAAATATATCTTCATAAGCTATAGTGAAGAGTCAAAAGCATAAAAAATTGTCTAATCCCATTACCAAAATGGTTGTGATTAACAGGGACATTGAGCTCATTGAGAATGAAGCATGGGATGGAATGATAGACAATACCATGAGTGTTTCAATCATAATACCCTTCATGATGAAGAAGATTTGAAGGAAAACTTTGGAGGAGCTTAAGAGAGTAGCAATTCAAGGATAAAATACCATAGAGCTTTATAAACTAATAGCTCCAGAGTTGAACAACAAAACAATATCTCTAGATTTGTTCAATAGAACAACTCTAGAGATGGATAACAGATCAGTAGATCCTAAATATAGTAGAGCAATAGATCTAAAAGTCAACAATAGAGTAGCTTTAGAGGTTAAAAAATTAGTAGCTCCAAAATTAATTCAATCCCTATACTTCCATCATTGATTCTAGGAAGGACAAGGAGTGTAAGGGAGATTGATGACAGCACAACATATAAATTTTTTGATGATAATTTAAAATTTTCATTATTTTCTTCTAGTGGTCCAACAAAATTTGAGTAAGTTGTGAAAGAAGAGAAATGGTGTAAGGCCATGAATGAAAATTTGGATGCTATAGAGAGGAATGAAATGTTACAACTAACTGATTTACCTAAGGGTAAACAAGTGATAGGAGTTAAGTGGGTCTATAATACCAAGTGTACTACTAAAGGTAAGATTGAAAAACAAAAAACAAGGCTAGTTATTAAAGGATAAAAGCGACAACCTAGAAAATATTACGATGAGACATATATGCACTAGTTGCAAGGCTGGAAATAGTTTGAGAAATCATAAAAATAGTAACTAAACATAATTGGAAGGTGTATCAAGTGGAAGTGAAGCCATCCTTGAGCGTAGTGTTAAAAGAGGAAGTACATATGTGAAGAAACCACCTAGATATGAAGTTCTGGGACAAGAGAATAAATTATATAGGCTCCAAAAATCACTTTATAGATTGAAACAAGCACCTAGGGCATGGTACAACAATATTGACTCATATTTAGTGAGTAATGTATTTAGCAAAAGTAGCTGCTAGCCCACACCTTACATCAAAGTAGCTCAAGTTCATATCTTAATTATTGTTTTGTATATAGATGATACAACTTTTACTAGAAACAATGACGCATTCACTGATGATTTCAAGCAAGTAATGAAGAATGAGTTTGAGATGATAAACTTAGGTTTGTTGAAATACTTTCTCTGTACTGAAGTCCAAAAAATAGAGTATGGTATAGTCATTTCACAAACTAATTATTCCAAATAGATTTTAAGGAGATTTAAAATGGTGAACATCAAACCTACCCTGAGACCAACAACTACAAGTCTATAACTAAGCAAAGAGTAAAATAGAAATGAAGGGAACCCAACCCTCTACAAGAGAATGGTTGAAAGTTTGATGAACTTGACATCTAGTAGGGATAATTCAATGTATGGAATAAGCATGATTTCTAGGTCCACAGAGAAACCTAAGGGCACACATTGGAAAATAGGAAAGAGGATTTTGAGATATTTGAATAGTAGAGTAGGTTATGGAATTTTGTATGGTGTATCCAATAAGTTTACGCTGGATGGTTTCATGGATAGTGATTGGGTAGGAAATGTAGATGACAAGAAGAACATATCAAGACATGTGTTCCATATGGGTGAAGGTGCAATATCATAGGCATCTAGGATGTAGCCCATTGCCTCCCTCTCCACATCAAAGGATGATTATATTGCAGCAAATAAATTATGATGTCAAGTTATTTGGTTGAGAAGAATCCTTGTAGACTTGAAGAAGAAGAAAGATGATAGTACAACCATTCATTGTGAAAATATTTATTCAATAGCCCTGATAAAGAATCTGATCTTACACAGATAAAGAAAGCACATTGACATTTGTTATCACTTCATAAGGGAGTTGGTAGAACATGGTGAGATTGAGCTTCAATATTGTAGATTTGAGCAAAAACTTGCTAACATCTTTACCAAGACATTTCCAAAATATTGTTTTGAATTCCTAAGAGATAAGATTGACATTGTAGACAACAGTGAAGATCTGCAACCCATAAAAGGTTTAACTCTAGAGATTAGTTCTGGAAAAATAATTATAGAATGACATATGACTTCAGATTACGGGGTCAAGTGTTGAAATTCAATCCCCAATCAAAGGATATTTTTCTCCTATGTTAGTTTTGGGGATCTCCTCAAAATACCCCTTGCAACTGTTGACCTACCAACATTTATTTTTGGTAGGTAATTTTGAAATTTAAAATTTGAGCATTCTTATTCATGAGCTTGAAAACAAGACAAAAGGAATAGAATGTTACTATTAGGTTTTGGGAGTTTTTTGGCATAGAGAAAAATAACCTATAGTAATAGGAGAATATTGAGTAGAGAACAAAGAGACAACAATATAATTCAAAAGGGAATGTGTATCAAAAGTAGCGAGAAACAAAAAAAACTACAACATTTTTGTTAGCTCTAGATTGGGTGTGTGAACCACACTAGGTATTGGACATTAGTCCAAAGTGAATATGGAACAACACCACTAGGTATTTGTGTCAAGTGGGATTAGATCATTTTCCTCATTAACTAAACCCTTGTAATTCTCAGTCAACTAAATCACTTTCTTAAGAATGTAAAATAGAAAACGCAATGCATAACCCTACTCAAATAGAGAGCACCAGTCTATATATGTCATTCCTCTATTGATGATATTGCTAATGGTGGAGAAGCTTCAACTATTTTTGACCTTTCCTTTCATGTTGCTACAACTACTTGGTCGATAGAATCTATTGAATCACTAACTACTCTTGGACATAAGGAACCATAGAATCTAGATATCCATCTAGGTCAAATTCACCTTGCATCCAATGGTAGAGATGAGAGTAACATTTATGGAAGATACAAGAACAAATACAACTAGAGTGGAGAAATCAAAGCCTGTAACATCCCAAAGTTAAGATAGATCATTCAAGATAATTCACATGGAACCTTTCAATTTTTTATTAAGGTTATCCATGAGTAATTAATGTTAGCTCTACACAAATGACTAAAGTTGTAATATAGTTCGAAATGACATCTTAATATCATACTAGGATAGTGAAATGAAATAAAATGGATGAATATGTGTAACCAAAATGGAATGATGATCTAAGACACTCTCATATTTTCCTAATTTCATTAAAAAAAGAGATCTCCCAAATCTTGGATTGTCTTTAACCTTGAGGTGAGTTAACCCTATTGGGAAGGATTTGTTATTTCCTTATGACTAAAAGTGATAAAAATGACTTAAATACACTTTGGAGAGATAAAAGTAAAATACTTAATAAATTCAATTGTATGATGTAAAACTTGAAATATAGGGTTTAAGGATAGCACAAATAGAAACAATATATTTTAGGAAGATTTGAGAAGGGTAGACTAATCTGTACCTGGCTCCAAAAGAGGTTTTTGAGTGTTCTACAAGGATAGATTCACCATAGGGTGAATGGGTCTCTTTATAGGGGTCTAAAATCTGATTTCATAGTCCTCTAATCCTAGATCTAGGTTCTTGATTTCTCCATATTTCATTGTTGGAATGTCAGAAATAAAATCCATAGGTGAGTTTCTGTGGATTGAAAACTTTGAAAAATTTCTCTTTTGATCCAATTTCAATTCTTCTTATCTACAAATATGCACACACAAATACAGGGAAACATATTTTTTTTTGGGTAAATAGGGGTTTTCCTTGTTCAAACCCCAATTTGGTAATTAAACCTTGATGATGAAGTAATGAAAAAGTGGAACGAATTTGATCAATGAACAATGATATATCACAACTTACAAAATCATTAATGGTTTCCCTTAGAGAACTAAAGCCTAACACATCTCTCTAAGGATTGGATTTTTATTGAATTGGCTTGAATAATTGCTTGATTTGATGTTTGAGTGCTTGCTTGAATGCTTGAAACCTACATCACAATGTTAGCTCCAAAACATAATATGAACACACATGGACCTTGACATGATGACATGATCTTGATTGCTATTGTAGATGCTTTATAAATCTACTCTTCAATGCTCTTGACAATAATATTTTCTGTTGTGAAAGTTGTCTCATTGCTAGATGTTTTGAATTGATAAAATAACTATGTATTTATACATGTTTATCTAATTTACTAAAAATTACATTCCATAAGCTAATATTTGAAACTTGAATTTGAATCATTAAGATTCATCCAAAAACATATTAAAAATTGGGTCCTAGGACTTAAGGAGGACCCATTTTCCCTTGGGTGAATGGGTCCTGGGACCTAAATCTAGGACACACAATTTCCAAGGTGTTTAAATTAATATTAGTATTATTTTAATGTTAGTTTCCCTTTCAGAAAAGGGGAATAATAAGGCTTAGGCATGCATAATTTAGATAATTAGAGGACTTATTAAGTACAATTAATTAAATGGAGCCAAAAATAATTAAAAATGTAAAGGAGTACATTTTTCAACATTACAAATAGGTTCTCAAAAGTATAAATTAAAAGGCTTTCATCTTATAACATATTTACAAATATAAAGGATAATAAAAAATTAATGCATTTCTTGTTGGTAATTAATGCATGAGCTTCACCATTATAATCTATGTTCTTTCACCAACATGCACCATCATGTTGTGTGCCTTCTCTACAATGCATAGTTACTAAGGTTTTAGATAATTAGTGTTAGAGATAGTTTGTATGGATATAGCTATTAATAGTATTTGAGTTTTAGATTTTTTTGTTAGTTAATGGGAACTAATGCATGCATAATAGATGCTATGAAAAGAGGATACAACCTCTATAAAATAATAGCTTATTATCTCGTTTAAAATATAATTTGCAAAATGTAATCAATTTTGAGAAGTTTAATGAAATAAATATTTCTTTAATAATTTTTCTGCATATGTGCTTCCTCTAATTTAGTTTTTCTATGTTTTAGAATTTACAATTGGAATTAGAGAAAAAGATCAGATGAGCTGCAAAGTTGCAAGAAAGTGGAGTATCAAGGAATGATGGCACTTGGTATGGTGAGAGAAATATAAATTATGATGTATGTGTTATAGGTAACAAATTAGTTCAAAGAGTGGAATGTATTCAATGTTCCAATTTTCATAGGGAAGGACATAAATAAGAAAAGTGTTGGGATATTCATCCTTGTTCTATTTGTAGATTCAAGAATCATTCTAAAAATTCATGCTGGAATAGAGAGTGGAATGGACAATCTATGAAAGGTTGTATGCATATTAATTATGGATGGATTGATGGATTCAATTGGAAAAAGGTTACAAATATGCTCAAAAGGTTATAGAATCTTAAATGTTCACATGCTAGAAGAAATGACTGTCAAACAAAATTTAAATGTTTGAGAAAAGTAGCTTATGAGAGATTGTTATGATTGACATAGTGAAAGATCTCATGTAATTTGAGAGACTATGAGTCTTCTCTATGTTAGAGAAAAGAAGGAAAAACCTTGTGATCTCTCAAAAGGGAGAGAAAGGAGTAAATAGGGTACTTAACTTATACAAGAAGGCTACTAAGTGGGTCTATAAGACTAAAGTGATGGTAATCTTGTATAGTTCATTGCACATATTTAGTTTACAAAACTTCAAGATCATATTGTGAGTCTCAACATCAAGAAGGAGTATATTTATGTTGGTAATAGATGCATGGGATTCACCATCATGTTGCATGTACTTTCACCACCATGCACCATCATGTTGTATGCCTTCACTACAATGAACAATTTCTAAGGTTTTAGATAGTTAATGTTAGAGATAGTTTGCATGAATATAACTATTAATAGTCTTTGAGTTTCAGTTAATAGGAGTTAATGCATGCATGATAGATGCTATGAAAAGAGGCTACAACATCTATAAAATATTGTTTTATTATCTTTTTTAAAATAGAGCCCACAAAATGATATCAATTTTGAGGAGTTGAATGAAATGAATATTGCTCTAGCAATTTTTTGTGTGTATGTTTTCCCTCTGTTTTGGTTTGTATGTGTTTCAAAATTTACATTTCTATGGTTGGAAACTTAAAATAAATTTCCAAACCATAACAATCTGATACACAAGGTCTTCGGGTTTGTGGTCAATCTTCTATTAACAGCCTTGTATACATGTTGAAATTCCTTGAGTTTTGGTTTCCCTGGAATAGAGCCCCCATTTTCTTGTAGCCTGTAAATGGTTTGGGATCCCACCCATGCCTTTATTTGGTATGAAATTTGTTTGCAGAAAATTAGAAGGGCTTTCGAAGGATTTGGTTAATTGTAATATCTACTTTGGATCTTGAAATGCATTAGAAAAACCTTCAAAGTTGTCATTAATCAACATTTCAGACAACTCTGCATGAAGAATTTTTTTTTGATCATTGGGTTTAACTTCTTAGTTAGCCACTGGGGATGTTGTCAGTCTATTTGAAATGTTGTAATTAAAAATGTGTGGATCCTATTCTTCAGAGACATGGATAATAAATTCTAGAGACTTTCGAGAGAGAACTCAAGCTAGAAGGCATTCGTATGCAACAAATCATGGAAATCAAATTAATAACGTAACCTCTATTAAGAAACCCTGGGAATAAAGTTGGGTATGCATGAGGCTAAATGGAAACAATTTGGAGTGGTCCTTATGTAGACTTATGATAAATTTCATGGGATCATCTCTTTGGCCATTTGATCCTAATAACTAGGAAATGGTGCTAATGAAAACCTCAGACTTGAGGGTTTCTATGGCTAGTGCTATGAGATATTATTTTCTTCAACTTTTCATATTGTATTCCCGCAAATCTGGGGACAGTAATGTTGATATGGTTGCATGTTTTTCTAAGTTGGAATCTGGAAACTAGTTTTGTATGCAAAGCATATCTTTGAAAAAATTACCATTTGAATAAAATATGTTTTCCTTTTCTGAAGTAAAATTGCTAAGGAAATGTAAGAATTTGGAAAAGCAGGCTTCTATGGAATCCTATAGCAGAATGAAACTTCTTCGTAAGGAAGCAACTAAACCCATAATTTTGTTATACCTTAAAAGCACAAGAACTTGAGCAAAAAGCTTACTCGGTGTTGCTTGAACCCAACTATCTTTTATAATTTAAATAAAAAATATCCTTGAGAAAATTATCTCAAGGTAAGATTCAAAACCCCTTCCTTGCCATTGCTAAGAAGGGAATGGTGGAGCAGGGTACAGACATCCATCAAAAGCAAAGGACTCGAGTGACCTGGTAGACATGCATGCAAAATGTCATAGTTTGTTAGAAGCTCACAAGACATAAGAAGGAATGTGAAAATTTATCAAGGAATGATTATTGCGATCTATAGGAGACGTGGGTATCTCAACTATGCAATCACATTTTAGAAACTTTTATATATATATATATATATAATTTATTAATAATATTTATTAAAAAGTTAGGATATATCCTTCTTGAGGAGTCTATTTTTAATCAATTTTTCACATCAATTTGCATGTCGTTATATTTTTTTATTTTTTTAATTTCTTTTATAATATATATAACCAAGAACGTCAAAATAAACATAGCTTCAAAAAATGTACATGCATCATGTGCTTTTATTGTAGAAGCCTCTCAACTTAAATATAGTGAACATATTTCCAATCTATTTACTTCACATTTGATAAAATATTAGGATTTTGTGTCAGATGGAGGCATTGAAATTGGGTTTCAGCACAAAACTCATCAAAGGTTATAGTTGCATCTACCCCGGTTAGACATGTAATTTTTTTTATCAAAGCTTAGAAAAGGCATACAAACTGACTATCAAAGTATCTCTTTTATACTACTAATACATGCTCATATCCTGAATATTATTTAAGAAAATTTTGATAAATTAAATTTCAACAATTCAAGAGTATAGATTTGGAGAGAAGGAAGCAAGGTATTCCTAAAACTCGTCTTTCTAATAATTCAATTATTATAAATTAGGTAAGTTTAAACAATACACTCTAAGCTTTAACTTCTTCAGATGATCCATATAAAATCACACTTGGTTCTTCAATAGAACCCACCAATTAAAATTAATTTGATTTTAGATAAGCCACTTGAATAGATCAAATCTTGGAATATACTATTAAACCAAAATATATAAAGCAGACCCTAGATAATACATGAAATAGGGAGATTATCGAGGCTGATATTGAAAGTACCTTATTCCTATTGCAAATCTTGTCCTTCCTTTTACATGTTGCAGGTGAGATTGAAGAGGTGTTGATTATGCAGAATTGGCATGCATGCTTAGAAGGTTCTTCCCATGCTGAGCAACTGCTCCATTCCTTTCCCCTCAATGGATCCCTCCACCTTTTTCTTCTAAGGTGATCCTTCCCCAATGATCTAACTCATCTATCCAAGATAGATGCAATTCCTTAAGCTCACATTCTCAACAATTACCCAACTCTCCAAATCATTGGTTCATCATAATGCTTTTATCTTCTTAAATAAATTTGTGCCAAATTCAACATTGGTTATATCCTATTTGACGAAGAGAGAATTGATGGTGGATGCATTAACTATAGCAGAAAAAACTTACTTCATCATGACCATGATCGCTATTTCCCCTCTAGTGTAAACTATGAAAAATGAAAGGAAATGAAGAACTCATAAATCCTTCCAAGAACCAGTATGCACCTTTAGTATCTTATGATTCCTTAAACAAATCTAATTTCAACAACCTAATACAAGCACATAGTACTATGCCTTAA
>VDFB02087636.1:0-24133 GCA_007258455.2 Sequoia sempervirens | reverse complement strand
TTTTAAAATATATAGATTACCCAACTTTTTGCCTCTAGCAATCACTAAAACTCCTTTAGTTACTTGCCAATTTTCTAAAGAAAATTTAACGTCACACCTAGAAGTAATTAATTGACTCACAAAAATTAAATTTCTTTTCAATAAAGGAACATATCTAACATCCTTTAAAATCCATTTACTGCCATTCTTTAAATTTAAAATTATATCACCTTTACCAACAATTTCACACTCTTTATTGTCACCAAGAAAAATCTTACCGAAAACACCTTCTTGGAAATTTGTAAAAGCTTGCCTACATGAAGTAGCGTGGAAAGAAGCTCCGGAATCAAGTACCCAAGAGTCTGCAGTCATGTCACCGGCAGCCAAAATTAAAACTCCATCATCTTTTCCGGCTGCAATGTTTGCTTCATTGTTACTGACTTTGTCCTGTGCCTTCTTATAATTCCAGCAGTTTTTCTTTGTGTGGCCTGGCTTGCCACAAAACCAACAGGCACCCGTTCTACCTCTTGACTGTGATCTGGATTTTGATCTCCTTCGATTATTAAATTTGCCTCTTTCTTTACTTCTACCTCTATTCCCGATACTTACAGCCGTTAATGCCTCACCAGATGAGGGTTCCTGGTTTTTTCTTCGCATATCTTCACTCAATAAAGTGGCTGCAACATCATCGAATTTCAGCTTGCTTTTGGCAGCCACCGAAGTGCTCACTGCCATCACAACACCTTCCCAGCTATGTGGTAAACAACACAGTAATAAAATAGCCTTGATCTCATCATCCAAATTAATGCCTATAGAAATCAGCTGGGTAACAGATGTATTAAATTCATTCAAATGATTGGACATAACCCCTCCTTCTCGCATTTTTAAATTATACAATTTCTTCATAATAAATACCTTGTTGGAAGCAGATGCCATTTCATACATTGAAGACAATTTTTCCCACAACTCCTGTGTAGTCTTCTCTGCAGAGACATTAAATAAAACATTGCTGGAGAGCGACAGAAAGATTGTAGCTCTTGCTTTTTGGTCCAACTTATCCCATTCTTCATCTGATAGAGATCCTTTCCCTTTGGCTTTGCCAACCAATGCATT
Source organism: Sequoia sempervirens (assembly GCA_007258455.2). Lineage (NCBI taxonomy): Eukaryota > Viridiplantae > Streptophyta > Pinopsida > Cupressales > Cupressaceae > Sequoia > Sequoia sempervirens. The sequence continues at coordinate 23,041 of VDFB02087636.1, read as the reverse complement.
CGACAGATCTTGCTTGATGAGAAGAGATTCCATCTGCACTTTCCAAAGGCTGAAATTTTGTCCTGCAAATCTTTCGATTTTCCACTTGTCTGCATCTTCCATGGCTGCAGAAGTTCTTCACGATTTCCTGCACCAAATTTCTCCAACCTGCTCTGATACCAATTGTTGAATATAATTGCAGAAAGAAAGTGAAAAATAAAATGCAGAAATAAAGATTAAATCAATCACAAAATAATAACACCAGATTTATCGTGGTTCACCATCAATTTGATGGCTACGTCCACACTCAGGGATTATCTCTTATTAATCTCAAGTTCTGAATCAAATTACATTCAGCCAGCAGCTTCAAAATATAAAACAGCCTTCTACGAATTAATTGGAAAGATCCATTCAAAAAGACAACTTCTAAATTGGCCACACATGCCAATAGAAGTAATTACAAAAAGGAGAAAGTATTTCGAAAAAGAAAGTAACTTGCTAATTTGGGCTTCAGTTAACCCAACAAAGTTGGAACCAATGATATCTATGTCTCTGTCTCTGTGTTTTGTGTTATCTTATATTTTATTTCTACATTCATTTTATTGTATATTGCTCTATGATCCTATTCCTAACATACAGTTTTGCAATCAAAGAACCTATTAATAAATACTCCAGGCATGTTTGTCATACCATCAAACATTTGACTTACAAACAGAACTCTTGATTTAGAATGCATTATATGTACGGATTGTTTGCTAGAACAAGTGCCTTTGATAAATGACTACTAAACTGAGAAAGTGCGACAGCAGCGAAATTAAAATGCATAACAAACTTCGAAGAATTAAAATTTTGCCTCAAAATGTTATACTCCCATTTTACAGATTTCAATTCAAATAGAATTTTGACTATATAAATAGAAGTTGCTAGGAAAAATAGGTCATGTCACTAGGTCTTTCAAGATGCATCTAAAATACTACCTGGCCAATGGGAACAAATGCATGGCCCATTTTTAAGAATATTCTTCATCCACTAGCAAGTTCAGGAACTTCCTCAAAGGGAGAACCTACATAGCAGAAAATCAGTGTATGAAACCACTGTACCCTGGAGATAAATCAACATACCTGTGGTACAAAAGCGAATGTATATAGGATATATTAAAACACTTTTCAATAAAAACGTAAAATCGACAAGAACTTCCTCAAAGGGAGAACCTACATAGCAGAAAATCAGTGTATAAGACCACTGTACCCTGGAGATAAATCAACATACCTGTGATACAAAAGCGAATGTATAGAGGATATATTAAAACACTGTTCAATAAAAATGTAAAATCGACAAGAACTTCCTCAAAGGGAGAACCTACATAGCAGAAAATCAGTGTATAAGACCACTGTACCCTGGAGATAAATCAACATACCTCTGATACAAAAGCGAATGTATATAGGATATATTAAAACCCTGTTCAATAAAAATGTAAAATGGACAAGAACCTCACCTGGAAGAAGATTTCTTTGAGCAGCAAATCAAAAAAGAATGTCAGAATCAATTGCAAAAATGCCAGAATTGAACTGGAATTTTGAAATCTGCCTTTAATATTTAGAATTTTCTCAACCACCCGGTGCAATTAAAAGCCTGAGCTACTCACAGAGAACAGTTTTCGTGCATTTGGAATTTGAATTATGACATTGAAAACAAATTAAAATTTTGGTTCAAATAATTTTTTGAAAGATCATAAACGACTTATTTATTTATACTGTCCTGAATATTCGAAGACTTTGCTGTGCATTTACTCATTTATATGCTACTTTGCAAATAATTAAGATTAGAAAAAGAAAATAAATTATAAAGATAGTCTAATAAATTGAAACTTTTCAAATTACTAAGGTTTGAAAAAGAAAGTATTTTTCAAACTAGGAAAAGTCAGGGAATCTACAAGATTACATACTAGAAAAGAATAGAACTCGTTTGTCCAAAGAAGCCTAAATACTAGTAAAGTCTTTTAATTGAAAACATCTAACTTTGCAGGAAAGAAGGGCCTCCGTGGTCTATTAAGAACCCTCACCTACGAAGTTTATTGCTTCCCAAGCGCTCAACTTCTGACCTTCTTCCATAGCATAGTAGATGGTCCGCAATTGGCTTTAGGCTATCTAGATTCTGTTTCGGATATGATCAATTTCTTTAGCCTGAACCACAACATCTCGCACAACCAATGAATCGACTGGAGTTTTCCCTCCTAAAGACTCTTTGTTCACACATTTTCAATTAAAATTGGAGATTGGGCCTGAGTTTGCATTAGCCAAACAGATTGTAATGATAGATCAAAAAAGTGTGATTTGAAACGTTGACGTCAAAAATCTCTACACCGTTACATCTAGAAGCAATTCAAGCACAGATTTTGATGAGTTATTCTTCTTACATCTGTTTGCTTACTTTCCAGACCCATTGCAGCATCCCAACAGTGTAAGCACCCAAAGGATTTCTGGAGAACAATGTACAATCTTTCGCCCAAGTTGATTGTACTGATTACATGACACTTCGATACCATTTCTCTTAATATACTTGCAAACATTTATAGATGATCAACTGAGTAGAACCGATACAAAATTCTCTCTAGGCTGAATTTTTATTTCTATACAAAATAGAATATCTCAAAACAACATATTCTATATACCATGGTAGCTTGAAATGAGGAAAAGCAAAAACATGTCTCTTGGCAGCCTGTTGATTAAATCTTTGAATGGCTTAACATTTTAAGATGACCAAACCGTGTTATTATTGTGCAGGGATGGGTAAAACATGTGTAATTGCTTCATATGGATCTGCTAGATGATCTAGAACTAGAAGTTTTGAGCAGACTTTGTATTTCGGTATTCGTTATCTCTAGACGGAAACAACTTAAAAGCAATACCTTGAGCCTTCGTGCTCAACAGGGCAAGACAACTTCTTCACATGATGGAAAATAAGAGAACAAAGTAATCTGTTAAGAATCTTGTGAGTCCAGCTAATAGCTTGGTTATTAGTCCTTGCCAGTGTAACGGCCATAGTTTCTGCCCTAAATGACTATCCCATCCAAGGAATGTCTATCTATGTCTAGTTTTCATTTTTTAGCAAGCATTCTTTTGTTTCAAGCTCTATTTCTTGGCCTCTCTCAGATCCCTTCTGTTGAGGCAAGTTAGAGAGGATACAATTTCAATTCAAGTATGGTAGATACCATACTGGGAACCTCTCTCTTCTGTTTAGGGCCTTAGGCAAGTTGAGAGGATACAATTTAAATTTAAGTATGGTAGATACCATGGTGAGACTCTTCCTTGAAAGAGGAAACTTGCTCTAGTTAAGAGGAGACAATTTCATGGTAGATACCATGTTGAGAACCTTCCTTGAAAGAGGAAACTTGCTCTAGTCATAAGTTTGCATAACGGCTGAGAGAAGCATAGCTAATCTGCCAAGCTAGTAGGAATTATTTAATATTTTATTATTTTGTGAAACATCTGATGAACATATGCTCATGTTGCCAGAATTCAGAGCTTCATCTAAACAAGCACTACAACCTCCAATGCATGTGAAGAGAATGTAGAACCAACAATAACAAACGTAAGTAAAAGTAACCAAAATTCCAAAAATAATAAACATCAACATCAAGTTTTCACAGTTTATGAGATAAAATTAAAATGTTTCTAGAAAAAATTGTGTTCAATTCTTGAATCAACATTCAAATCAAAGATTTTTTCAGAACGTCTTAAATTAATGAACAAGAAGTTTCCACAGACATGTTAAATTCATGAAAAAGAAGAATTCACAGTCCATGAGATAAGTGGAAGAGTGGAAAAGTATTTTAGGATTTATACTGTATTCAATTTTGCATCAAAATCATACTTCATGATATATCGTTAGGATGAGAAACCTGAAATGTGATCTAAAATGTTAATACAAACATTAAATACAGTTTTTTCCAAGTCTGAAATTAATAAACAACAAGTTTTCATAGTCTATGAAATAAAGTTGGAAGAGTGAAAAACACTCTGTTCAATTTTGCTGAAATTAATAAACAACAAATTTTCATGGTCTATGAAATAAAGTTGGAAGAGTGAAAAACACTCTCTTCAATTTTGCTTCAACATTTTGGATCACACTCCATGAATTTCCATGAGATAAAATTGAAAATAAAGTTGGATTTGGATCACACTCCATGAATTTCCATAAGATAAAATTGAAAATAAAGTTGGAAGACTCTAGAAAACACTCTGCTTCAACATTTTGGATCACACTCTATGAATTTCCATAAGAAAAATTGAAAATAAAGTTGGATTTGGATCACACTCCATGAATTTCCATAAGATAAAATTGAAAATAAAGTTGGAAGACTCTAGAAAACACTCTCTTCAATTTTACTTCAACATTTTGCATTTTGGATCACACTCCATGAATTTTCTTGCATTTTGGATCACACTCCATGAATTTTCTAAAAAACCATGTTTTGAATCACTCCATAAATTTCTAACCATGAATTTCTAAAAAAACCCTGTTTTCATGAATTTCTTAAAAAACCCTATTTTCAATTTTTAGATCTACCATTTAAATCACACCATTTAGAGCACGCTCCAATATCCATCACTGGAATAATAAACATGGAGTATAATCCAGAACATCAATGCAAAAATTGAACACACAAACAAATTTTTTAATAAACTTATTATTCTGGATTCTGGAGTGTGATCCAGAACATCAATGCAAAAATTGAACACACAGGTTTTTTGATAAACTCTTCAAACTGTCTTCAATTGTTTTACTTTAAACTATTCTTATTGAAGAATTGCATTTGATGCAGTAATTACTACTTACCTATGCTTCGTTTTTTGGGTGCAATTACCAATATTCACAAGTTGAAACCAACACACAGTTTACCCAATTGAGCTTTAAAAAAGAGCCATGGTGGCATCTGTATTTAATTATTAACATTGATATATACATTATAAATCCGATTTTTGAGGACAAGGAGGACAAAGGCACGCCTTTGTTTGAACTCTCAAAAAAAAACCTGGGCTTTTATCGTAATTGAATTGCCATTAACTTTCGAAAATTCGGAATTCCTCCCCTTACATGTATATTGCCAGAACTTTAAGAAGTCAGAGCCACTTTTGTATTTCTTCATATCAGCCTGTCATAAATGCTCGCAGCCTCCTGTTCAATTCCTTACTGCAACACATATAAAAGGTTTGACACATTAGAAAATTGAGAGAATTATAAACAAATTATGAGATTATTGAATTCTTCTGACTTTAGACCTGATGCGTTGGCGATCTGCCCCAGTTGTTGACAGAAGCCCCCGGTTTTCCTCCGCTCGTCTGATAAGATAAGGAATAACATGATCCACTGGGCCGAAAGGAAGATATTTGCTAACTTGGAATCCAGATTGAACTAACCCCAACGAAAGGCTATCTACCATGCCTTTCAGCTGAGCAAACTGTACTCTGTCATTCCCCTTCCTAATATTCAATTCTTCAGCCTTTGCCGCTGCGGTCTTGCCTATAAAAAGTAAATTAGTTAAAACCAATGAAAAACTTCAAATAGCAAAGTCTTAGATTTTTGTTTTACAATTTTACCTGATTCAAAGTTATGGGTGGCCAACACCACAGAAGCCTCGGCCATAACAGCCTTCTGCATCATTAGCCCTGCACATGCATCATAACACCTGTGGGTGTCCTGAATAGAAGAATGAATTGGTGAAGGTGCACGCAAGGAAGCGGCCAGCGCAGACTCCCTGGTGATGTAGGCACCACGTACAAGCTTCAGTCCAATTTGTATCCCCCTACGTGTTGCCTCATCAGATACCAACTGCAGACGTGGTAGTGCATCCTTCAAGTAAGCCTGGATTGTGCCGTACACAAGCGGTTTTGCTGTCTTATTGAATTCTAGAGAAGCAGAGTAAGTAAAATAGTCTATGGCAGGCTGAACAGATGTATATTCAGCATCTATTAACAAAGGAAGAGAGTTTGCTTCGCAGGCCTTGCATAATGTACGCAGTCTATCTTCTGCGAGCTTGAGGTCTTTTTCTTCAGTGGCTGTCAATGGCTCTGGAGCTGAAGTGGTGTGATAGGTGGGACTGGAGGATGCTAAAATTGGCAATGTGTCCTGCATCCATGGAAGGCTTCCATGGTCAGGATGCTGGTGCTGCCATCTTAATAGGTCGCTAACACGTTCTAGAAGGAGTAGAGGGCAGAGAGCCGTGATCTTCACACATGCAAAGCTCACCTGAATAAAAATAATCATCCATAAGATTTAGCAAAACACATGTCAATTGGCTTCAATAAACAAATCCACTCAAGCATAAATAAAAAAGAACACGCAATCAAATCCAGAAATCAAATCTAAGTAAAATGCTACTTGGATAGGGAATTCAAAACCATTTTTTAGGAAAGACGATTTCTATATTAGTTCAGAACGCAGTTCCAACCCTATCCGGCTTAGAAAAAACAAAATCCTGGTGGATTCTTTTAACACAGCTTCATCACCAATTGAACCCTGGTGCGCTCTTTGAACTCTGGTGCGCTCTTTGAGCTCTAGATTTCTCACCAATTGAACTTCTACCCGTCTAACCATATACAGACGGGTCAAACCGAGGCAAACTCTTTGGAATGCAACTTCTTTACCAACTAGAGTCCAGACTTAGAGAAAATAAAACAAAAAAACAAGAAAAAAACAAATTGCAAAATGGGATTCGCTTAAAAAGGATAATGAAAATGCTAGGCTGGCATAGCTGTACAGAAATAAAAACCTAATAGGAAAAGAACAGTTTATTCAGAATCGTCCATGCCTGATTTAGGTGAGAGTCGTATATTCATACTTAAAACGGATAATTTCCTGAACATATTAAGGCTGCCGTAGTCTGTAGAATTAAAGCAAAGAGAGAAAATCCATTTCATAGAAAAATAATTTTCAGTCTGAAAGCCGCCAGCTGAACAAACTCGCAGCACTCTATTTATGCTTATTCAAGAAAGCAAATACCAAACTCTGAATACAAAGTTTAGTTAGAAAGCATGTTCAAGAAAATAACTACGAAATTTAGCCAAAAATCTCAATTATTTTAGAATGAAAACTAAATCATTCTTACCGAACCAGCGGGAAGTCGAACCGTGGTCTGAACAGTATTCAAGAACCCTTGAAGGTTTTGGTCACATGAAGCATTATCAGTTGCGTCTTCAAGACTGTAATCAAGAATTCCTTTGAGCCCCAACTCCCACATGCGCTGCAACGTGGCCGAGGCCTCCTTCACATTTTCTCCCGCGCAGAAATGCGAATATGCCGTATGTTTAACAGCCTGAAGCACAGGAATTCTGAGGGCCGCGTGTTTAAGCAACGGAGACTTAAGCAGCTTTATACTCAGATCAACCAGGGGCTCGCAGCCGACCAAATACAGATTGAAGAGCGTCGATAAAAGCTCCCTGGAGCTCATTCCAGAGTACAAAGCCTCACCATTTTCAATTTGCAGGGTGTCGGTCGTTATTATATCAGGAAGCGCCGGTGCTGCTGTCCCTTTGCAATGTTGCAGAAGAGGAGCAGAGCCAGCGGCCAACTCAGAAGTCAAATACCGTGAACTGTATAAACTCTGGCCGCTCTCACCGACTTCCGAACAGCAGACCTCCCGATTCCCAACGAAACTGCCAGAGACTCGAACCGCAGACCTCTCGAATCTATTCAGAAAGCCAGTAAGAACAGGATTCCTATAGCTTCTCTTTGATTCAGTGAGCAGAGATCGCCATGCCATTACACCTCGGAAATCTCGCCTTCGAATCCTCCAACCACCTTTTCAATTTTACTGTTAAAGATCGTCTTAGCGCACAGGCAGTTTAATGTGCTGTCCACAATTCAATTTATAGACTGACAGTCCAGAAAAAAGATTTGTTGTCAACTGAACCTCACAGAGGGCATGCAGGAATCACAACTGGCCGGCAAGCTAGCTTTTTTACCGGTTAAACTGGGTCGTCACGTTATACCGCTGAGGAATATTAACTGGCACGTGGAATCTATCTTGGGGCCTCCCTGGGTCAGATTAAAAGATGTCGCCAGACGAGTATATTCCGAATCTCGTACGCCTAGGGTTTTCAGTCCACATATGTGACCGGGAATATTACTAGCAATCGCAACTGGTGTGCAATGGGTACGCCGAAAGTTGTGGAATGTGGAAGGTCAATTATGGAAAAAAATTATTTATTTTCTTTTGCATACATTTGTGTAATATATGAGGTTAATTGATTGGTCATTTAGAATTTATTTTTTTTTTTTAATAATAATATTATTATAATTTTAAATATTAATTAATATATCAAGTTTCATTAATAATTGGGTTAGATATTAGGTAGATTATATTTATATTAAAATTTATTGTATATATTTAAATTAATGTAAATATTAAAGTATAGTGTAATATATAGTTCTTTTAAATTATATTATATTTATACTATATAATTTTTTCCTATATTTTTTATTATATAATAATATTGTTGATTCTTTTATAAAGTGTGACATAGGTTTGTGCTTTAACCTTGTAATGAATATAAGGAGTGTTTCAAATATCAAGAATTGAAGGATTGATAAAATGTAGTAAATAAAATTTCATTATAACTTTGATATTAATGTTAAGTTAGGTAATGGATTGTGAATGGATTTGAAAATGAAAGAGAAAAACCCAATTCTATTTAATATGCAATGTAACCAAATGAACTCTACATAGTGCACACTCATCAAGATGAAATATCTATTTAGTTTATCTTCAAGGTTATTCTTCAACTTCTGATATATCTAAGGAACAATAATATAATCTAAGTATTGTTACATTTATTTCCCACATCTAGGATTATGCACAATAGTATTATAGTTGGGGAGAAGAGAAACATTTGGAGGATGTTGCTAGAGCAACAAAGGCTCTTGGATGCTCCGTTATCCAAGTTTTCAATGTGATTTGTATTTGTAAGTCTTTAAGAGGCATAAAGGTCAAGGAGGTTCTTAGAAAATGAGATCCTCAAGGGTTTGTTCTAAAACATTGACCATGAAAACATTTGTGAAACCTTAATCCAAAAGAAGATAATCAACCATTCGTAGAGCCAAAATTATCCAAAAGTTTTAAAGCCTACAACTATTTAAAGAGCCACTCCACATAAAAAATCCTTATAAAAAAATAATTATCACCGTCAAAAGAAAAATCAAAATGGTAAAAAGATCTTTACAATGACATAATAGATGTTATACACACCTAAAAATGTTTTTAATTATTATCTTAAAAAAAATCCATATTTTATTGGATATCTAAAAGATTTTTACACACCTAAAAAAGTTTTTAAGTATTATCTTTAAAAAATCATATTTATTGGATATATAAAAGTATTTAATAAATGACTATTTTTATTTATTATTTAATATTAAGGAATCGCGGGAGATGGTTTTAGATTTCTTTCCAAATGCCCACTGAGAATCATCTACAATTCTTGTCGTATTGTTTTTTATATGATGACATCACATGACCAGGATCTGATATTATAATACTACATGGTTTTTTTATCTTTCTTTTTAATTCACAGACTCATCCAAGAACTGACAAGTGGATCCCTCGGAATGGTGGAAAGGATCAATTACACCAAATAACAAAATAACGTTGAGCATGTGAGCTTTGGGGCGGCTCTTAATGCAAAGAAATGAAGAAATCTAATTCAGGAAAAAGCAAAACAAAAATTTCAATACTGGCAGTGAGCACTAATTACGATCTGTCCACTACATTCCAAGATTGGGCAAAAAATAATGGTAAGCAACGGTGCAAATTATATTGCTTTTTTATCATTCTAAAATTAGACACTTCCATCTGCAACTGCAGTCTGAGTCAACTTCCACATGACAAAACTTATCAATGATCAGACGGCGAGCACTAAACGACGACAGACCCAGCCGTCGATTCATAAAATCCCAAAACCCTATGCAGTAGAAACCAATAACTTTTTTAATAAATCCATGTCCATACGTACGAGAAGAGTTCGAAGGAGCAGAAACGAAGAACAAAAGGGAAAGCAGTAAAGATGGTAAAAACAGCCAAAATTTTCCCGAAAATTTATGAACCGCTGAGATTAGTTTTAGCACCTTGCCGGCTTCTTGGTACTTTTGGTTCGTTGATGGACAAAATGAGTTCATAGAACTCATATAGGACACGCAAACATAACTAGCAAATAGGTACGCGGAAGAAGTGTGGAAGGTCATTTAGGAAAAATTTTGATCTATTTTTTTTTTATACATTTACTAATTACTAATTTTGATCATAATTTAATTTTGTAACATATAAAATTATAATAATTACTAATTATAAATTATAATAATTTTATATATGTATTCAATAGTTTTATTTAAAAATATAATATATAATAATTAATAATGATATTATTTCTAAAAAAAAATTATTATATAAAATATATATATTGTATATTAATTATGCTAATATATACTTAACTACTTGGGATAAAGGATGTCGTAATGTTAAAATCTAAATGTATTCATTATTACGATCTTGGTCGTAATTTTCATTTTAAGATACTTTAAAACCCTCGTCAAAACCTTATTTTTTGTTGCAGCGCATCAAATTGGAGAAGTGAAAGGTCAATACCAGGAAGGAAGAGTTTGGAGGAGCGGCCAAGAAAGCAGCATAAAAAGGGTGGAAAACAGTCGAAAACTATATTTTTCATTAAAGAACAGTTTGCATACATTTACTAATTACTAATAGAGATAAGAAAAATATAAATATATATGAAATTTGAATAAAAAATAATCTTTTTAATTTTTTGTTAAATTTATAAATGTCAAATATCATAAATTTTGAAAAATAATAAATTAATAGAAATAAAAATATATATAAAATTTAAATAAAAAATCAAATTAAAAATATATTAAAATAAAATTAAAAAAACTAATAAAATTATAAAATTAATATTCAATTAATAAAATCATAATATTATCAAATATAAAATTATATAAATCATTTTTTATAAAATTAAACTAATCACAAAATTCTAAAATAAACAGAAAATATAAATATAACTTTAATTTATAAATTATAAAAGTAATTAAAAATTATAATTAGAATCCTAACTACAAATTTATATAAGTGGTGATAATAGGGAAGAAGTTAAAATGGCATTATCGGCCGAAATGGAGGAGGTTATCATTGTTTTTTATAGAGTGGGAGCATTCGTTAGTGGTAAAAACAGCAAAACGGTGAAAACGAGTGAATAAAAAATATCAGGAAACCTTAAGCGCTCAAAAATAATGCAACAAAGGAGGACTTTCAGAATTTTAACTGCAAATTCTGCCCGGCGAGCCGTAGCCTGAAAATAAGGTTTCGGCGAGGGTTTTAGAGTACGGCCAAGTTGTCCTCGCGAAAAACAGAGACAGGTCCATGTGTTCTAATAATTTTGCACGTCCTTCCTACAGGGCCAGATTCTTATTAAAATGGCATTGAATTTAGCGGGAGCCAGCTAGCCTGCAGAAGTACACAACATTTTCAGTATAGGAAACACTAAATACCGGAGCGAAAACCAATAGCAGCGTGAAAACAGTCAAAAATGACAAAAAAAAAATAAAAAAAATGATGCACGGCTAGATTGATTTAAGCACCTTGCCCGGTCTTGGGGTTTGTGAACCATTGATGGGTAAAGTGATCTTCAAAAGTTCATATAGGACACACCTTCGACGTAAATATGTGATCGGAATTAAATAAAATTAATTACCTAATAATGAAAACAACCCCATTATAAATTAATAGGTATTGTCAGTTCTTTCATTAGGGGTTCTATACTAGGCCTAGTTGTGATCTTTTAAGAATATTATTTACTTTACATTTGTTTATTTTAAATTAAAATTATAAAATAGTTTTCAAATAAATAAATTATTTTTTAAAATAAGTTTAAAATAAATTAGTGTATACATTTTTAAAAAAATAATATTAAATCTTCATTTAAAAACATGATTTTTTTTAAATATAGATATGTTAATTTTATTTTATTTAGAAAATAATATTTTTAAAACATCACAGCTAGTCAAAGCGTATTACAATGGCATCCATCAAAAAGCAAAATTCAATGTAAGGAAAAACTCTTTAGATTAATTTGGCGTTCAAATGATTGCAGCTAGCATAACTACAATTAAATCGATTTCATTTTTATTATTATTAATACTAGTATAAAATAAATAGAATAAGTTTAAAGTTGTACGTTTTTAAAAAAATATATTAGATCATTTAAAAACATGATTTTTTTAAAATATAGATATGTTAATTTTATTTCATATAGAAAATTATAAAGTAAATTTAAAATAAATAAAATATTTTTTAAAATAAGTAAAATAAGTTTAAAGTAAATTAGTATATACATTTTTAAAAAAATTATTAAATCTTCATTTAAAAACATGATTTTTTTAAAATATAGATATTCTAATTTACCGAATGTGAATCCTATTTCAACAAGACAAAGGTAAAAAGTGTCAATCAATGGCTCATATCAATCTACTTATCATCAAATGAATCTTAGCCATTCATCATTTTTAAAATTTAAAAGTTTTTTTTAAAAAGCTAAAACTTAAAAAGTTTTTTTTTAAAGTTCAAAAGTTTTTTAAAAAAATTAAAAAGTTTAAAAGTCTAAAAGTTTTTTTTATATTGATTTTATTTATATCATTCATAATTTTTTAAATTGATTTTATTTATATCATTACTAAATTTTTAAATTATTATATGAAATGTGGCTTATATTTTAATTATAAATAATTTAATTATATCTATTATTATATATTATAATTTAAACTAAAACTATTATTTACATAAAATGATTAAAATAGTTTTATATATTACAAAAATAGATCAAAACTCATCTTAATTGACTTTCCACACTTCTTCGGCATACCCATTGCGCACTAAGGTGCAATTACTAGTTTTATTTTATTTGGAATTATTTAAGAATTAGTAAATAATATTTTTCAAATAATTAAGAATTAGGCAAACTATTGTAATCGATTTTTCAAGATTTATAACTTTAAAATATTTTGAAATTATTTATAATGATATTTAAGTTTTTTTGAGATTTTTTTTATATTTAAAAACTAAATGTCTATTTTAAATAGTTTTTTATTTTTATATTTATAATATTCTAAATAAAGTGTTTTTTCTATATAGATACATAAATTTTGTATTTATGTATATAATTTTTAATTTTAGTTGATACTAGTTTATATGCTAGTTTATATATCTTACTACATAATCTAAAAATGTTGAGATACATCAAGTTGTTGAAATCCATTTTAGCAATTTTATTGTTGTGTGTTTGTCGTAATGGATTCTTTAGTTGCATATAATATAATATCATTGGACTATCTTCTAGAAATATACAATGCTACTAGATGTGTATGATATTGAATTTAACTGAGTGGAATGAATATTGTCTAAACAGGAGGACACTGTATTGAATGTAAAAGTATACAATTTACATTAGTTCTATTCTAAGGCTTGTAGCATATTTTTTTTTTTTTTTTTGCAATTTATTTTCCTTTCTTTATTTTTTCATATCTATTGTATGTGAATGACGACTTGATTCGTAGGCTGCTTAAAGAGCTAAAATGGGACATTGTCACAAATATTAATCTTATTATTTCTTTTGGACCAATATCAACTGTTGCCTTTTACAAAGTTAGGCCTTGCAACTTGTGTATTGTGAGATCCCATGCCAATCTTAATAGTATTTGTAGCAAATTATTCCTTTGGATTGGTGTGATTGGAAAAATGGAAGGTTGTTGATCATCAAATGGAATGTCTGAGTAACTGTCGAATTGCACCAATATATAAGTTGGTTGTTGAGGGGGTGTTTTTCCAAGTCGATATACATTATTTTATAGATCCCAGAGCTTCATTGACTAGTCTTGCTTCTATCCACAAGTCGGATGTTAAAATAACTCTTGCATTTATGTTTAACAATAATTCAACATCAATTTCATCATTTGTATATCCTTATGTTGCATTGACATTTCTAATTTTTGTTGTCACACTTCTTGCAATTGGATTTTTTAAGGAGTATGATTTTTTTTCAATTGTGGTTGTGAACATTTTTATTTGTGGAAAACAAATGAACATTATTATCAAAGTCTTCATTTGATGGTGTATCTAACCTTACATGGGATCTTGTCATTAGTAAAGTCCAATATGCTATTGTAGAGTTTGCATCTCGAATATTTGTTAGAAGTTGACAAAAAATTTGTTATTCATTTTTTGATCCATGTTGTTGAATATCTTATCTAAAGTAATGATAATTTTGAATTCTTCCCATACCTGATCTTAGCTCGTTTATTGCTTGTATATGGTGGTATGTTGTTAACAGGAGGTAATTGTCTAAGATCTCCAACCAAGATCATTGATATTCTTGTAAGTAATAGATAAATGTTATATTTCAATGTATACTCTATCTATAAGGACGTGTATTAGATATCAATGACTTTTGCTTAATTAAATCATATTTGATGGTTCATATTTGTATGATAGTCATACCTGCCAAGGGTTGATTTATATTTTAAGAGAATGCTTGTTGAAGTCAAGAATCTATGTTTTCAATCAATCTTTCATCGAGAAAGCTCATTTCGTCAATCAATATGCATCTTCAATATGAGCTAATTTTTCTTATAGACTTGTTAATCTAGTCCCTTCCAACTCCTTGAATTCTTTGATTAGAATTTTTAATTTCAAATTAATAGATGATGCACCTATATTAAATGTTGCAACTCCAGTTGGTGCAAGTAGAAGTAGGGGGGTCGATTTGATGTTGAAGCATTCTAAAGTGCCTTGGATATTGTACCTATTACATATGACTATTTTGTTCCTATTGTGCCTTGAATTATCATGAAAAGTGGAGATTCATTTTGATTTATTTGGTAGTATGAAATGATCGTGTTAACTACTACTTCTTGTTTTTTGTTGAGGTTGTCATAAGTGACTGATTGTCATATACCATCTTGAATGAAAGAACCATGGCTTTTCATGGTGGTAATGAAATTGACTGCTTCATTCGTGTATTGTTCACCTTCGAAATCATTAGACTAATTAGTTTGATTGTCAAAATCTCTCCTTTTGAGCATGTCTGTTTTTGAAATTTGCATATTTTCACCATGATGAAGCCTATATAGGATTTCCTATTCATTTTTTGTTCTAGGATCTATGGGTGTATTATTGTTATCACTTTCATATTTAGTATTGGCTTCAATAATATCAGTTTGTATTCTTTGTTCCACATGCCACTGATTATAGTTCAAGTTTAACCAGTTTTGAATTATTGCATCATTGTTATGACCAATCTCTTTTTGAATATCACAAAATGGTTTGTAGAGGAAAAATTCAAAGAAACAAAAATCACACCATTTTTTTGAGTCATGTGGAGGAATCGATTGGAATCTTGGAAATATTCTGACAATTGTTGTTGTTTTTCTTACATTCCATTTGTTCTTTGTCCTTCATTTGGGATTATATATTCCATAGAAGGAGGCCTATTTTTGTATGCATCAATGAAATATATTTTTTGTTCTTCATTGATATTTTTAGCATGCACCACAACACATTTGAAAACCCCAGTTGACATATTTAGTTTGATAAAAAAATTGTATTGCTTTGAACCAATGGGAGTTCTAATAATATATGACTTGTTTCTTGAGCTTCAATATCTCTTTCTATTATTGTTTCTATAAGTAGTTTTCTATAAGTTTTTGCGGCTAAATCATTTCGATTTTCTATGTTTGTTAGACTATTAACATAAATGTCAGGTACATTTCAAAGATTTTTTTTTATTTGGCTACATATTTAGCTCAATATATTTAATTATAACATGTTTTGATATAACAAGTTTCCAATGTATATTTTCCCTCCATATTTATAAAATGTATCGATGGTGTGAATTGAGTCAGTCATCATTTCTAGTAGGCTCAACAAAAATTCATTAGTCTTTGGATCTTCATATAATTTAGATCTTTGCAAATTTAATGGCCAAGGAGCATTGTACTTATAATTTATATAATTACCGAGAATTTAATGTGAGCAATGGATTAGAGAAGTGCATTTGGTGTAAACTCAATTTTGTCATGTTAGTAAAGATGATTACCTACAAAGCATTTGTCCTCTTCTTTTTTGTATACATGCACCTTCTCTACACATTGTATGTCTTTGTCCATGGATTGATAGTACAATTTTGGTAAGCTTGTAATGTCAATTACAATTAATTAATTTTATATATTAGTTCAAATTTTATAAGATAGATAATTGTGGTCATGAAATGACAAGTGTAAATTTATTACTTGATTTTGTTCTTGAGTATCATGTCTTGGGTTCCATGCATGAACAATCAAGTTGAAATATCTTTTAACACCAAGTTGTTCTTCTTCTTTTGACCAATCAATAGTATCCATGTTTGGTGCTCCTTTGATCCATAGAAATCCATGTACGTGTGTTGATCCTCTGTGTTTCCACTCATATCTACACCAATAGTCTTCAACATTCATCCCTTTTTGGGGGATTTCTTGTCTGAATTGAGAGTGTCATAAGTACATGTATAGTGCAACTATATGAGGGTAATCAAACACATTTTTTTTCCAAAGATATGTTTCTCTTAGTGTGGTTAGCGATGTACCTAGAATTAGTGCACGTAAGTCTGGCCAATATAAGTCAGTTGCACTTAATGTAAAGAAAATTGTGGGCATACCAATCTGATGCAACATGTCTATGAATTTTGCACATTTTTTTTCCAATATGACCTTGTACCTCTTAGAGAATTTTTGAATCACATAAATCTATCTGCAAGTTGTGATTGTGGCATATTGTTAATGTGTTTGTGAAGCTCATTGATTGTGATAGGTATGTCGTGGATATTTCTTTTGATGAAAACTGCAGCTAATGTGTGTGCACAATGTCTCATTATCATGTTGCATAGGCGATTGTTATTGCACCAAAAGATCAACCTGTTAATGCCCAATACGATCGCCAAAGTTAATGAAGATCCACAGGAGGCAATTAAGCCATGTCACGAACCCGAGTGTTGTGTTGCACAACACAAGGCTCAACCAAGGGTGCACACCATGCAACAATCCCCCTAGCACAAGTGAGGGGTTCAAACCCATGACCCAAGCTTTGATACCAATTGTTGCACAAACGGTTGTCGTTGCACCAAAAGATCAACATGTTAATGCCCAATACAACTGCTAGAGTTAATGAATTCATAGGAGGCGGTTAAGCCATGTCATGAACCTGAGCACTATGCTACACAACACAAGGGGACCAAGGGTGCACACCTTGCAACAATAATATCAAAATCTTGGATGTTTATCGAATCAATTGTCTCTAGATAACGACATAGGTGCCTGACATATTCGTCTAGTTTTACTTTCTTGATGTGTGGTTCTAACCAATCACATATACCATTTGGAAATAATGTTGGGAATGCCATATCAAGAATTCTTGGTGTCATATTTATTTATTGGAGATTCACCAACTTTTGGTCAATCGAATAATGCCATTGGATCTATTTTTGTGATTCCAATGCAACGTTGAAAAGGTATTTCAAAGCTCTTCATTGCTATCCATACACTTTTTCTAGATTTTTCTCCAAGTACATTTTATTCAGTTTTTTTTCATGTTATAGTGAATTACTTAGATGTTTTAGCTCTTGGAAACTTTTTGTTTGTATGGAATGACTTGTTTTAGGTAGTTCTATATGTATTTTTAGCATTTTATCCTAGTTGGACATTATAAGCATCTTTTGAAAAAAATTTATTTTTTATAGACACATTGAGATAAAGTGCCACTATTGTACTTGCTTTCAAGGATTTTCGCACATCTTATTATACATTTTGTACTTGCACTATGATATAAAATGTCATGGGTGGGTTGTGAGTGCCTTTGTTTTTCCATCACACCTTTGTCAAGTGAGTGTTCCTTCCATGACAACATCAAATCCAAGTGATTCTTGCCTCATGTGGGTGTGCCTTAGTTTACGCACCCTTTTTATTTGCAAGTAATTTCATGTGCACATTCAGATATTACTGGTTCTCCTTCATGCACTTTTTGTTAATACAAAGTTTTAGTGGACCTATCTTGCCTCTCCCTTTCCATAGTGGGGGGTTTCTACTATTGGTGTTAATGCTTCCTTGGTTTTTTTTTGGAGTGATCTATATATCTAGTTTTTATTCCTATGTACTACGTGAATGCAGTGGCTGGTTACCTGTGCATTTCAATGAGATGGAGCATTTACCACATGGACACTCTTGCATTCTTGTGTTCTAGAGGTGACCTTCTATTTTAACTTGATCAAAGTTCTTAAAACTATTGGTACCTATAATTTTGACTTGCATCTTTCATGTTGAGTAGTGTTGTTGGGGTCACTCATGTAGATTCATGTGTCATATGTATCTTTGACTTCCAAATGTTTTCCTTTATTTTCCATCTAATTCGAATAGTGTCATTGGGGGCACTCATGCATATTCTTGTCTTTTTTATCTTGATCATCATTTGTTTTAGAGGAGGTTCTTCATTTGAGTACTACAACAATCATCATTTGATATTTGTCTATAACTTCTTCATGCTACAACGATGTTCTTCATGTTCCTATTCTTTTTGGGACATTTTTTTTTAGGCTTCTTAGTCCTTCATTCATCTTTCTCTCTTTTGGAGAAGGGTTTTTCCCATAATTTTTCTCCTTTTCTCCAATTGTGAGAGATTAGATTGTTTGTACATGGGTACCTCATTAGGCCTTGTTTGTTGGGACTCATCATGCATTATTTATTTTTTATGCATTCGCATTTTAAGGTTTTTAGCTACTTCCTAAGTTTTCACTTAAGGGGGTGTTAGAGTAATCATGTATTAGCTAATAATTAATTAATATTTAATTGACTATTAGTCTAATTTATTTCATAAACTTAAGCTAAAATTATGAGTGTCTTATTTTTATGTTAACTATAGTGAGCTATTATTAGATCATTCTATCCCATCGCATTGGATGACAACACATGTTTCATGACCTAATCCCTTTATCGTTTAGGATTGCTCTTATGCACTCTCCCTCATTGTATT
Source organism: Sequoia sempervirens (assembly GCA_007258455.2). Lineage (NCBI taxonomy): Eukaryota > Viridiplantae > Streptophyta > Pinopsida > Cupressales > Cupressaceae > Sequoia > Sequoia sempervirens. The sequence goes on along the minus strand of VDFB02087636.1, from coordinate 3,948 downwards.
ATCTCTCTTGAGGTTCATTGAAGCTTTTCATTCTATAAGTTTTTCTAGTTGAGGATATAACATATTATTGTTTGCAACTCTCTTGTGTGGAAGTTTTTTTTGTTCATTGTTTGATCTTGTGTCTTGTGTTATTCACAATTCTAACAAAATTAATGTGGAAAAACTATTGCTAGTAAAAATTCCTACAACTAACATCTTTAATATTAAGAATACTCATAGAATTGTCTACTAATAGGGTAAAAGCAAGAAGTTGGGTACACTAAAAAGGAAGTTTCGCCAAAAAAATTCGCTTAAAACGCAGCGTATTGGTATGCCCAGATCCTAAAAAAAGTATGCACTATCAACGCCACGCGTTATAATGCGATGCGTTTGATAGTGCATATATAACACATGAAAATTAATTATTTAAAAAAATAAATACTTTTTAGAAACGCGTACGCGTTTTGAAATCAAAACGCGTACGCGTTTTAGAACGCATATGCGTTTTGAAATCAGAACGCGTACGCGTTTTAGAACGCGTACGCGTTTCTAAAAAATATTTGTTTTTTCAAAATTCCCAACCCACATGCTGCCTTGGTTTTAGGCTCGGAAAAGGCTTGGCAATCCGAGCCTTAGCCTTTGACCTGCAACTAAAAAACTAAGGTAGATTGAAGAAGAATGTCTAACTTTGACAACATAGATGATGGACTTTTTTTCTGAATGAGTCTATAAAATTAAAACCCATTAGAGAACACAATGTCTACTTTGTAAATATATAATTTTTGTTAAAATTGGATTATTTTTGCTATTTTTTAATTAATTTCTAAGCAAACTAGTCCTTAAACTTGAAATATTAGGTTTTTTTGGTTTTTTAATAACTTTTTATTGGTTGATTTTCTTGTAAAAAAAATTATATGGGACCAAACTTTAGACAATTCTCTACACAATGAAAAAAAAAGAGTCAAAAAATGTTTTGTTTAGGTCCAATTATGTTGTCCGTACACGTTGATTTGAAAAAACATCAATTAAGGCCAATAAAAATTTAATAAAAAAATATATATTCAACCAAAAATTATAAAAAAAAATCCAGACCAAACTTCATGTTGTTAGGTCTCTTTTCCTAAAAGGAATTAGCAAAATAATTTTATTTGGGTCAAAAAGTGTTGTCCGTACACCTGCTTGGTATGGTAAAAAAATAGGGACTTTTAAAAAGTGGTTTTTATAGATCCTTATCAAAATGTGATTTCTATAAACTGGGTATTTTAATAATTTATATATTTGGAAACTAGATTCAAAATGCTAAATTTCATATTACTGAATTTTTTTAAGATTAATTGTGGAAGTGCCTCAATTTTTCAGTCCAAGTGTGACAAATTATGAAAAACAGTAAAAACATTTCCACTTTTTGAGCTTTTTGTGTACCCAACTTCTTGCATCAACCCAATAAATAGACTAAACTTGGGGACCCACTTCTCCCACTTCTACAAACCTTTTTAGTGCAATATTTTCCAAATTCTTCCTCTATGCTTCATTGACAAAATTATCCCTTAAGATAGGGAGAATGGATGGAAATTGAAAGGGTGTTACCATACCTTTTAAAAACTATCTTTATTAAACAATTGTTAATTTAACGAGTATTTCACAATGTAATAAGTTATTAATTGTTACAAGGTGGTTAAAGGAAAGCTTTATAAAGCATAATCGAATAAGACTAATTCAACTTATATCTAGATCATTACAAATATTATAGAGATTTGAACTTTAATAGCATTATGTTCTAACAATCCCCCATCTTACTAGTTAGTAAATATTTAATATGTTCAACTAATTCAATAATTTAGAAAATAAGGATACCTAAGGTCTTTATCATTGCAAGTTTCAAGGAAGGATTGTAGGTTGATTTGACCATTTTTTCATGAAGTGTACACGTTGGTCTCTATTCCTAGTGTATTGCTTGTTGGGCTTTACTTAGCCAATTTTATTCTTTTTTTTTCATGGGAAGTGATACCTTATGCTATATTTAGGGATTTTTTTAGTCTACTTTTCAAGTTGTAGTTTATGTAGAGTGATATTGGGAAGATGACAAAGTATTGAACATTCAATCTAGCTTTGAGGTGCAAAGGACCGCCCTTTCAAAGTATTATTTGTCTTGTTGAAATAACAAAATTGTCCATTTTTTATTTTTTTGTATGTACACTTATAATATTTAAAGGTGAGGCTCTAATAAAAATTCTAATTTATTAATAAACAATATTGTGCCTAAAATAGATACAACAATATGATATTTAATTCTATTTACAATGTGATCTATCAATAGCTTAAGATAACAATATTATTATTCTCAATTAATTACTTGATATTGAGAACTCATATATGATTATCAAAAAGTTATAAGAGAACATGAAAGGAAATCAAAGTTATATGATTATAGGTTTTGACATGCATAGTTAAACCATAAAAAATTCTAGTAGTTTATATTTTATTTTATTTTTAAGTTACAAGAAAGAAAAGACAAAAATATATAAAAATAATAACTCTACTAAAAATATTATATTGATGCAGAGATTATGTAATCAAACAAAATCAATAGATTCATTCACATCTTGAAATTAAAGTTAAAAAAAAATGAAATTGTTTAAATGACTAAGTCTCTATTAAATCATCTCTTTGCTTAATCAAGGTGTTCATTCTTTTTCTTCTAAAAATACTAGCATAGATATCTTAAATAAATGAATTTTAAAAATGTCAAGAGATATCAATTTGGGATTATTTTATATCTTAAAATTTATATTTATTTTACTTTAGTATTATTTTATTTACTACATATATGAACTCATAAATTTTATTGTATCTATAATACTTAATTTATTTTTTGGTAATATAATGAAGAAGTGAATAGAGTTGATGAGGGCATATCTTTGTTTTTATGTGTTGTTTATTTTGAAAATATTATATACATATGTCAATGGCCCTTTGGTTTGCCGGTGAAGTTGAATGATTCTAAATGAGTTCACTAATCTTGTTGAGTACAAGGCCTCAACACCATAAGGGATGAGGATGGGATCAATGCTCCAAGCAACTTTGGCATAATGGATACCCCTTAGTCCTTGACTCTTTGTCATAGAGGTTTTGATCTAAGGCACATGATCCCATATTAAGTAGCAAAACAATATTGTGAATAATATATAATCCTCCATAATTTAAAAAAAAATAATGTGTATTATTGAATATTAATAATTTGACATGTAAATGACTATCAAATTTCAAATGCAAGATAAAAATTGTTGTTAACACACTCACACCATCACACCCCACCCTTGTTTTCATTGTAGAATACCTCTCAATATTAATTAAAATTAATGAAATTACAAATTGAAAGTCTCATCCTCATTCTTTAAAAGAAATTAAAAATACAATATTTTATACATCGGGTAAGTGCACCAAGATGGTTCCCAAAAAGGGGCTTAAGTGGCCACTTTTTTTCCAAATCGAAAAACTGACCTTGGATGTGAAATTGAGGATAGCTACACTCAAAATTTTTTGATGGAACACAAACAAGGACCGTAGTGCTCCGAGTCTACTTTCTAAACTACTAATTTATTTTGAAAATGGTTGAGATTAAGGGGTTCAAAAGAGGGACACACACAAATTGCTGTTGTTTCTGTCAGAAAAACATAACATAGCAACTCTTGTGTGACCCAAGCACGGTGGACTTTTTTGTAGTATTTTTAAAATCGCTCCAGTCAGAAGTTAGATAACAATATGTAGTAAGGACTGGATATTTTCTGATAATTTTTTAATGAATATTTGATTTTTTATTAATTTCCTAAGTGGGCACTTCCTAAAAAGCAGAATTTTGGCCGTGCTCCCCCTCAAATTTTTTGAAACTAAAATATTTTTCTAAAATTTTATTTTTTTTAAATTGTAGAATGGAGTCTAGTTTCTAAAAATATAATTTATTTCAAATTT
>VDFB02087634.1:31028-159858 GCA_007258455.2 Sequoia sempervirens | reverse complement strand
GAGAAGGTTCCAGAAGAAGTTTCTGGGATGTTGGATGAGTTTCGGGATATTGTTTTTGATAATGTACTTGAGGGTTTACCGCCAATAAGGAAGATCAGTCATCAGATTGACTTGATTCCTGGAGCTAGTTTGCCAAATAAGGCAGCTCATAGAATGACTCCAGTAGAAAATGAGGAGTTGAACAGACAAGTTCAAGAGTTGTTGAGAAATGGTTTGATATGGGAGAGTTTGAGTCCATGTGCAGTACCTACAGTACTAGCACCAAAGAAGGATGGGGAGTGGAGGATGTGTACAGATTCCCGAGCCATAAACAAGATAACAATCAAGTCTGATTTCCCACATAAGGATGGATGACACGATGGGCTGTTTGAGTGGGCTTCGATTTCTAAGATTGATCTGAAGTGGATATCACAGATCGGATTGAGAGAGGAGATGAATGGAAGACCGCCTTCAAGACCAAAGAGGGCCTGTACGAGTGGTTAGTCATGCCTTTTGGGCTAACCAATGCACCGAGCACATTCATACGGCTCATGAATGAGGTACTAAAAGAATTTCTGGGAAGTTTTGTTATTGTGTATTTAGATGATATTTTAATTTTCAGTAAGACGTTGGATGAGCATCTGATGCATATTCGGAGAGCCTTTGAGAAGTTAAGAGAAGAGAAACTGTTGATTAATCTGAAGAAGTGCAATTTGTGAAGAGGGGTTAAGTGTACTTGGGGTTTGTTGTCTAGAGTAGAAGGTCTCAAGATGGACCCGAGGAGAAGGTGAGAGCTATTCTAGAATGGCCTACCTCAGTACTACGAGGTGAGATCTTTCCATGGTTTGGCTAGTTTTTATAGAAAGTTCATTAGAAACCCGGTGGTATTTGTGGACCCCAGTGAAGCAGTAAGAGGGGATAGAAAAGAATTCAAGTGGAGCACTAGAGCAGCAAAAAGTTTTGAACTGTTGAAGCAGAAGGTGATAGATCAACCTGTTCTAGCCCTCCCGGATTTCAACAAGGTGTTTCAGGTGGATTGTGATGCCAGTGGTTGTGCCATTGGAGCAGTGATGAGCCAAGAAGGTAAGCCCATTGCCTATTTTAGTGAAAAGTTAAATGATGCAAAGAGAAAGTACTCTGTATATGATCAGGAATTTTATGCAATAGTTCAAACATTAAAGAAATGGAGACATTATTTGTTGCCAAAGGAATTTGTTCTATATACTGATCATCAGGCCTTGCAGTACCTAAATAGTCAGGGAAAATTAAATCAGAGGCATATGAAATGGGTAGAGTTTTTGCAGAGTTATACCTTTGTTTTGAAACATAGGAGTGGGAAGTCAAATAGGGTTGCATATGCCTTAAGTAGGAGGCATACATTGATGACAAAGATGCAGATTGAAGTGGTTGGGTTCAATGAACTCAAGACACTATATGCAGAAGATCCTGATTTTGCAAAGGCTTGAAAAGCTTGCAAGGAACCTGGTACAGTGGACAGGACAAGGTGGCTGAATTTCATAATCGAGGATGGCATGTTATTTAAGGGAAGTCAATTATGTATACTGAGGAGTTCTATGAGGGAGAACCTGATAAAGGAGAAGCATAGTGGAGGAATGGCAAGACATTTTGGTCGGGATAAGACCATTGCCATTATCAGTGAGCATGTGTGGCCTCAGTTATCACAAGATGTGAAGAAGTTTGTGCGAGTTGTAGGGTATGTCAGGATGGCTAAAGGTGAGGCAGGAATAGAATATCAGCCCTTACCTATACCGAAGGCCTTGGGAGGATATAAGTATGGATTTTGTTCTTGGTTTGCCAAGGACGCAAAGAGGGAATGATTAAGTATTTGTGGTAGTTGACAGGTTTTCAAAGATGGCACATTTCATTCCATGTCAAGACCTATGATGCGTGTCCATTGCTGACTCTGTTCTTCAAAGAGGTGGTGAGGCTACATGGTCTGCCAAGAGAATAGCTGTGATCGCGACACCAAATTTAGGTAAAATTTTGTGGTTCCAGAAGAAGTCAAGACAGAATAAGTTCGCCTCGCGCACACCATCCACAAACAGATGGGCAGACAGAGGTTGTTAACAGGAGTCTGGGTAACCTATTGAGGTGTTTGGTAGGAGATAAACCCAAGGGATGGGACTTGATCTTACCCCAGGCAAATTTTCTTACAACAATTCTGTCAACAGAAGCACAGGTAGATCACCGTTCCAGATTGTGTATGGAGGTAGCCCCAGAACAGCTCCAGAATTGAGGAAGATGGACCAGGAGAAGAGAATAAGTGTTGAAGCCAAGATTTTACAGAACACATCAAGGATATACATGAGAAGGTAAGGGAACATATTAACAAGATGAATATGCAGTATAAGGCTAAGGCAGATCAGAAAAGGAGGTATAAGGAGTTTCAGATTGGTGATGAAGTGATGGTCCACTTGCGAAAAGAAAGGTTTCCAGTAGGAACATATAACAAATTGAAGATGAAGAAGTTCGGTCCCTGTAAGATTTTGCGGAAGCATGATTCAGGGAATGCATATGAGGTAGAGTTGCCTGATGGAATCAACATTTCCCCTATGTTCAACATTTCAGATTTGACAGAGTATCATGAAGGTGGCGTAGAGGAAGTACCAATGATGGAATAGTGTAGGATTCCAGCACCTACTTTAGAAAAGGAGGAGATTGAAGCAATCTTGGATAGTCGTGTGGGAAGGAGTACCAGAAATAGGCAGTATGAAGAATATCTGGTGAAATGGAGAGGAAGGCCTGTTGAAGATTCATCTTGGCTATCTAAGGCAGCAGTTGACTGGTTGGGTTTTCCTCAACCATCTGAGACGTGACGAGGTCACTTCTCAAATTACCCTGGGTGTCTGATGCAGGAGCATCCAGTGGTGTAAGGGCAATCTTGCATCACCCAAAAATAGTCAAATTTCAATTTTATCAGTTTTTAGATGTTTTTATATTTTTGGATACCCTTTTCATCATAATGAAATTCCCAATTGATGGTTTTTCATTCCGGTTCCTGGGTTGAAAGATATTGTAGTTTTAGTTTCCCAGATTTGCACCTAAAAATCTTCCGAGTGGGATTTGAGGCACTTAGAGCTTCTGGAATGGCCCCGAAACTTGCCAAAATTGGCATAGAAAATTTTGAGCACGTTCTTGACTTCAAGACCTTTCCAACGGTTCGAACGGTTCACGAATCGGAGTCCTGGATCAAAAGTTATGACCCCGCGAAGTTGGCGCACTTTCTAGAAGATACCATTGCAAATGCTCTTTTGAAATTTGAACTTCATGTTGTAAATTTTTGGCGCCAAACCGCCTAAACTCAAATTGAATGTTGTTTTGGCTCCAAACAAATGAGGAGCTCTATTTATGGGCGGGTTTTCTAAATTTTGAAAAACTTTTTGGGGACAAGCTCGTATATTGCGAAAGGATTATTCTGTAGCGTTCTGTAGCTTGCATGTGTTGTAGAACTTGGGGATTTGAGATCCTCTGCATGTAAGAAGTTCCATTTTCTGAATAATAAAATTATTCTCTAGTTTGTGGGTTATTTTCTGTGTCTTGGGTTTGTGCCCTCATCAAAAATGGTCCCATAAATTATGCCTAATGGGACTCATATGCCACCTTGGATGTATGAGTCCCGTGTGGCCAAAAATCAAGAATAATTCAAATTCTTTATGGGAATTTATCCTCCTAGATCTGATATCGGATTGTAGTGTTGTAATTTCTATAATTCTTGCATAATAAGTATAAATACAAGTTTCTTTCACTCATTTTACACCTAGCAAGTTGAATGAGAATTCTTATACCAAAGTTGAGTTTATAAGAGCATTCAAGATTCTTTAAGAGTAGATTATCAAGTATTCTAGAGCATTATTCAGGCATCAAGAATCATGTCAAAGTATTCATGCATCATGTTTGTTTTTGAGATAACAATTGTGATGTAGGGTTTCATGATTCATGGTAGCATTCCATTCAAGATCAATCCTATCCAAGCAAGAGTCAATATCTACATCGATTTGAGCCATCTCATACATGTTTACAATACTTCATTGCTAGGGTAATTTGGTGAGTTTCAACATTATATTTTGTTCATTCACCGTTCTCCATTCCTATTTCATTTAATTTAAAGGTTTTATTACCAAAATGGTGTTTGACCAAGGAAAACCCCTTTCCACTAACAAAACAACATTTCCCCCCTCTCTCTAGTGTGTGATTTGTACGTTTAAGTTTAAGACACATTGAAGAGATATTTTGGAGAAAGTTGTAAAAGTGTTCAAAGTTTTCAAAGTTGTCACCTTGCATTGGAGATACTTGGAAGGCTTCTATAGGTTGCAAATCAAGGTTTCAGATCTAAAAATCATTTGAGAAGCATATAGAAGACCTTGAAGACTAAATTTAGAATTTGAAGCTTCAAAAAACCCTAAATAGATTGATTTTCCAGTTCTTGCATATGATTACAAGTTTAGGTCAATTTTCAAGTGGTTGTAGATTCTGATACCCATTTTCCAGATTCTTGTTTCTACACAGAAACCCAAATCTGGGATTGATTCACCCAACCTACCATATGAGTCCCAATCAACATTATTAGTCAATTTTTTTAGCATTTTAGAGCCCCATTCAGTCATCTTCAAATTTCTAGGTACATACATTCCATCTTGCAATTTTCTATTTTGTTTTACATATACTTCTAGTTCGTTTAGTGAGATATTGCATCATATTAGGTTTAGGAATTGCATCGTACATTACATTTATCTTTCTAAGTCCTAACTTGGTGGTGAAACCCTCATTATTTTATAATCATAACCTTGAAAAACCCTATTAAAATATCTCTTTCTCGTTTGCGTTGAGATCTCTATGGTCATCCTTGAATGAGAGTGGGGAAGATTGTTGTTCTAGGTCCCAAACCCTAGAACCCCATAACAAAAATTTTACTTCATTTTGGTGAACTTGCATTTAGAACATCATAATTTTTATTTGTAGTGCATAATCATCCTAGATCTTGTTTGCATTAACATTGCATTAGTTAATTGGAATTCATAAAAAAGAACAAAAATCAATTCAATTTTTTTGAAATTTTTGAAAAAAACCACCACTAGGACTCATGCTCCCCTTTGGGTGAATCAATCCCAGTGCAAATTTTGCGCTACATTTTTTCAAAATTTAAATATCTATTTATATAATCTTGTTTGTTGTTTATACCGTTTTGTTTTATTTTATAGAGTTTCTATAATAGTCATTTCATTGTTCTCTGCTTATATTGCATTTGCATTCATCTTACATCAAGTACCCCTTGCATGAGTATTTGGTGTCCTATTGCTAATACTATAGTGGGATGAAGTTTGAGACTCATGTCATCCTATGATAGCACAATCATCATGGATCTTTGGGTTGTCTGGGTCTTTCACTTCTAGTATTGACACTAGTACACTAGGTATGTGTTGCAAGTATGAGCAAGTTTGGTGATGTTGTCATTAATGTTGTTATTGATGTCAACATAATTTAGAATGTTGTAGATTGTGCATGTATATTTGAGATGTTGAGATGTTGTGAGTACATGGAGCTATCCTTATGATGTTGTATATGTGATGAAATGATGAGTTACCAAGTGCTTTTGAGAAAATTAATAAAGAGTGAAGTCAAAAGTATGCATGTGTTCTGAATGTGCTCTACTATGTTATTTTTGTTTCTTTTGTGTTCATCCTATGCTTGTGTAGATATAAAGGGTTGTTGTTGGAGATCTATTGGTGTCATCTCCTGATTTGTAGTTTATGGTTTGATGGAGTGTGAAAGTTGTGTTCAACGGTGTGTGAATTGGTTTGGAAGAGTTACTTGTCTATGGACTAGGAGAAATGTTTCTACTCCGCAATCATCTACTATTTTGTTTTAGGTATTTAAAATCTGAAATATATCCTCTAAAAATGTTCTCTAGGTTCTAGAAAAGATGCTTGTAGTTTGGTGCTCTGGAAGTTGAGTTTTAGAGTTGTATGTGTTTGCACAGTCCAGATGGACTAGGGGAAGGTGTTCAGTGTTCAAAGGTTGTTGCACTTGTTGTGGATGTATCTAAAAGTTTCTTAGATGTGTTCTCATGCATGATAAAGTGTTTTATGTCATCCACATGTTATCTTCTTGCTAGAAAGTGTGTACTATAGTGTTCATTTGTGTTTTCATTAGGTTTGGATGACCTAGTGTTTACACTATAACTATGGGAAATTATCCTAGGGTTAGAAAATCAAATGCATAAACATAAAAACCCAAAGTAGTAATGAAGAGAAAGGGAAAAAAATGAAAACAAATGGAACTATCTCACCCAAATGTCTTCAATCTCCATGGCTAACCTCCATTACACCTTCTCAACGTATTGAAAATGTGATGTTTCCCTTAGATTTGTGATGAGAAAACTAATGACAATGACAAGTCCTAAGCAAATGTTGAAGGATTTGATACAAACAACATGCAAATACTATGCAACTAGAGAGCATGCAAAAATGACTTATGACAAATGACAATATTGCAAGAGCATAACAAAGAGTGCATAAGATTCAAAATGAAATGAGACTAAGATGGCATGGGATCAAAATGACATGAGATAATAAATGAGACTAAAATTTATATTTTATAGAAAATGCAATTTTGAGTGAATGGCCAAGATTGAAAGTTGACAAATGCCCTAGAATTAATGGACAAGATTCAATTTGACAACCCACCATTAGGGTTAGGGAAACATTAGGGAAAATTCAAAATGAGTGGCCAAGATTGATTTTTCAGAAAATAAAATCAAGGGTGATAAATGCATGTGACAAGGGATAGGTTGGCACAAAAAAAGAGGTGATTGGAAAATCAAATAATAATAGCAATTAATTTGATTTTTGGGGAAAAGACTATTTTGAATTAAAAGTCAATTTTAATTCAAAAAGGTGGGACCACATGATAGTAAATAATTAATTCAAATTATTTACTAAAAGGAGGGAAATGTGAAGAAGAATAATTAAATAATTAAGATAATTATTTAATTAGGAAGGATGACTAATAATCAAAAAAATTAAAGAATTTATTTAATTATAAGAATTTTTTTTCAAAATTAGAGACGTATTTAAATAAATAAATAAATAAAATTTATTTATTTAATAATCAAGAGCACATAAATGGGCAAAGATAATTAAATAAATTAATAAATTTATTTAATTGTGAGAAGACTTTAGACAATTAGTGATGTATTAATTAAATAAAATTAATTAATTAATTTAATAATCAGGAGGAATAGAAGGACATGAATTAATTAAATAATTTTGAATTATTTAATTAACAGGTAGAAGTGGACCAAGGACATAATTAAAATGTCTTAATTATGCTAGGAAGAAATAGTGGAAAAATAGAGCTTCTAGGCCTAGGTCATTTTTATGCTACATTTTTCCCCTCTTTGTCATAATGCAGCCTATTGCATTATGGAACATAAAAATTAGTCAAAAGCATGCCCCAGCAAAGGTACAAAGTATATATGCCCCCTCAAGAAAATTTTCAAATTGTGGGCTAGCAATTGATAGAAAATTTTGGAAAGTGTCCCGATAAATCAACATGGTGAGAAGAAAGATAATGACACAAATAGTTTCTAATTTCAAGGAGTTAATGGAAGCCAAAATTGTGGTCAAAATAGGTCAAAATAGCCTCTAGTAATAAAAAGGGTTGACAAATTCCATTTTGACTTTATAAATAGGTTGACAATGCAGTAAAAGTCAATTCACTTTCACTATTCACCTTAGCAAATTTGAGAGCGTCGAGCAGAGAGGACTATGGAAGCCATGGTGATTCCAATGATTTAGCATCATAGAGAGGTTGTGTGGACATACAGGTAGCCAAAGGGCTCAGAGCTAGCAGTATTTACCCCTAACCCACTTTGTCATTTTATCATTTTTTGTGCAAACATTAGGGCTTTAGGGTCAACAACTAATGCGCCGTGACATATATACATTTGCATAAGCCACATTAGCTTTTGCATTCACCACATTTGGTGTGTCATAATGCAAATGCAAGGGATAGATAGTGTAGAACTGTAGGTTGTGTTGCATTCATTTGAAATCATATCAATGCAATTGCAAAATTGAGCCACAATTGGCAAATCGAACATCACATTCGCAATATTGCAATGCATATGTGGAAAGAAATGACACAATTGAATGAAACGACACATATGCTAAAAACCACAACACAATTGCTCTGTTGTGACACAATTGCTAGATAAAATGACATATTCAATAAATTGAGACACAATTGCAGTACTGAATGACACCAACAATTTTTCACAACACAATTGAAGTCAACATGATTCATTTGACAATGACTTTGACCAAGGATGACTTTGTGTGATTTGAAATTTGGCATGGTTTTGAGTTAGACTTGTAGACATACAAAATTAGCATCATTCACATTCATCCATTCATTAGGTAAATCAAGTTCATTAAATCCATTCATCAAATAAATCAACTCTATTTAATTCAATCTCTAAGGATCATCCATTTAAATTGAATTAATTAACTTTATTTAATTTAAGCGTATTGTTTCCTCATTTGATTAAATAAATCAATTTTAATCACATCCTAACATTCCATCTTTTATAAATCATCTCTTGAGTTCGTCTCCTTCAAATTGATTAACCTTTATCTCACATCATCCTTTTAACTAAATAAACCAAACTTTGTTTAATTAAATCTCAAATTCATATTCCTCCTTTTTTATTTAAATCTAAGAATCTAAATCAAATGGGTCAAAATCACCCAATCATCATCTTAAATTAATCTAATATCGATTAATCTAATCTAATCAACCATCACATCCTCTAGCTTTTCCCACTTGCACAAATAAAGCATTTTAATTCATTTATTAAAATCCTCATTTTCCCTCAACAAAGCATCTTGAGAGAATATTCCCTCATGTTTTAATTTCAAAACAAGTTGACTTGTGCCTTCCAACATGGCAATAACTCCCCTCTTACATGTCCCCCACTTGGCATTTAAGTCTCTTTTTGTCCCTCCAACAAGCCAAATTTGAATTTGAAAAGGCCAACTAATCCCATTTAGTGGAACATTGACCAAAACTTGCACATCCTCCATCCACTCTTAAGGTGACAAGTGGCTCCTTCTTATTGGCTAAATATTTATCCCACATTGCTCTCTTTTGGGAACTCTTTCAACTTGAGATTCTATAAATAGAAGGATCATTCTTCATCTTACCATCCATAGTCTTATGCAAAGTTACTCTCTTCAATTGAGAAATAATTTTTCCCATTTCACTCCATCTTCAAGGAATTTTATCATTGATCTTGTCAAGGATTGGGAAAGGGTAACTTTTCACAAGTGACACCAATCCACTATGGAATAGGTGTGCATATGTTTCTTTCATGCTTCTAAGTTGTTTTGTTTTGTTATCTTGTTTGAGAGGCATTATGCATTATTTCATAGGAGCATTTAAAAAGTTTACATATAACTAGCCCATGAAAGAGAATTTATAGTGTGTGCATATTTTGAAGGGTGCTCACATATGGCACTAGAAGGATGGGGGATTCAATATTCCATTTAGAGCTCTTCATCAGGAAATATTAGTAGTCCTAGTAGAAAAGTGCAATCCAATTAATCTAGGAATAGAGGAGACCTTGCACATTAGATTCTATGCAAAGTCATTACTGTCAGAAGAACAAGAGCTCCTAGCAGCCTTCTTGAGAGAAAAACAAGTTAATTTTGTATGGAGCTATGCAGACATGCTATTGCTCAATCTACAAATTTTTCTTCATTACCTAGCAGTATACTTTGAAGTAAAGACTGTTAGACAAAATCTCATGAAAATGCACTCTCATATCGCCCTACTAGTCAAAATGGAACTAAAGAAGCTATTGGGTGCAGGATTCATTCAACCAATAGACTATCCAGAATGGGTGTCAAACCTAGTTCCCATCTCAAAACCTGATGGGGGCATCAAAATATGCACAAACTTCAAGGACTTAAACAAGGCATGTCCAAAAGATGATTTCTTGTTGCCCAACATTGACATGAGTATACACATGATGACGAGACATGAAATGCTTTCCTTGATGGACAGTTTCTCAGGATACAACTAGATAATGATTTCTAAAGAAAACCAACACAAAATGACCTTCACTTTTCCATGGGAGACTTACTACTGGAATATGATTCCATTCAACTTGAAGAATGCAAGAGCAACATACCAAATATCCATGACGTTAATCTTCCATGACATGATCCATAAAAATGTTGAAGATTATGTCAATTAAATACTAGCCAAATCAAGAAAGAGGAAGGATCACATAGCAAATTTGAGCACTATTTTTGATAGGCTAGAGGAATACACGATCTGATTAAATCCAAAGAAGTGTGTCTTTGGCGTACAATTAGGAAAGTTGCTAGGATACATAGTTTTAAAGAGAGGTATTGAGGTAGACCCTGCTAAGGTAAAAGAAATCCTTGAGATGGAGGCACCCAAGACATTGAAAAAATTAAGAGGTCTCCAAGGTAGGCTTCAATCCATCTGAAGATTCATAGCACAGCTAGTAGATAAATAGAATCCATACTCTCACCTACTTTATAAGGGAGTAGTGTACAAGTGGGATAACAAGTGTGAAGAAGCCTTCAATAAGTTCAAAGAATATCTTCTTACACCACTAGTCCTCATGTAACTAATCCCAAGAAAGCCATTAATTCTCTATGTGTTAGCAATAACAACAGCCCTTGGAGGTCTCCTAGCTTAGCACAACGAAAACAGGACAAAAAGGGCCATCTATTATATTAGAAGAACAATGGTTGGGCATGAGTTAAATTACTCATTCATTCAGAAAGCATGTCTAGCAGTATTTTTTGCTTCATAGAAAACATTACATGTTGGTACAAAAAATAAAACTCATCACCAAAATTGACCCTCTCAAGTATTTAATATCAAAGGCAATGCTCACTAGAAGAATGGTCAAATGGGTCATGATACTATCAGAGTATGAAATTGAATATGTAAAGTGGAAAGAAATTAAAGGCCAAGTCATCACAAATCAACTTGTAGAAGCACCAATCTATTCAGAGAATCCTCTCATCTCAGAGTTTCCATACAAATCCATATTCAACCTCAACATAGCCAACCACTAGAAACTTTACTTTGATGGCTCATAAATGCAGCATGGATAAGGAGCCAGTGTCTTCTTTATCACCCCACAAGGGGATTGCATACCAAGGTCCTATAAATTGGCATTTCCTTGTTTTAATAACATTGTAGAATATGAGGCTTTAACCATAGGTCTCATAATAGTAGTATAGTGGCACATCATAGCCCTTAGAGTATATAGAGGCTCTCAACTAATAATAAACCAAGTGAATGTTGAGTACTAGACTAAGGATGATAAGCTCACTCCATACAAGAAACTAGTGGAAACTATCAAGGAATCCTTTATCAAGATCACATTTGAGCAGATTCCCAAAGTAGAAAATGCCATAGCAATGATTGGATCCCTACTAGACATCCCTCACAATGTCCCAAAATATGAATTCTTGGTTGAGTAGCTTATTGTGCTCGCATTCGAGGTACCGAAATTAGAATTTGTGTGTGAAATCATTGGTCACAATGATCCTTGGTACCATGACATTTATACCTACCTGTGAATAGGTTTCATACCTACTAACTCAGCCTCAACCTTAAAATGAACCTTTGTCAAAAAGGCATCTCGATTCATCATCCTAGGAGATACCTTGTATCATAGGAGCATAGAAGGAACCTTGTTACACTGTTTAAATGTTGAGGAGGCATTGACTACTTTAATTGAAGTACATAACAACATCTATGGTTCACACTCGAGTGGAATGACTCTAGCCAATAAATTGCTGAGGATGGGGTATTACAAGACTACAATGGAAAGAGAAGCACATGACTATGTCAAAAGGTGTCTACAATGTCAGAAACATGGGGACCTCATCCATGTTCCAACTCAAGAACTTCATCCCATCATCACACCATGGCCCTTTTTGTACTGGGGACTCGATCTCATTGGAAAAATCACTCCCACTTCATCTAATGGCCACAAGTTCATCATAACAACCACCTAGTACTTTACCAAGTGGGTGGAAGCCATACCCATGACATATATAATCGGGAAGCAAATATTGGAGTTCATCTTGAACTATCTCATTTCCCACTATGGTTTCCCACAAGCCATTATCTCAGATAATGGGACACCATTTAAGAATCAGGATGTCTACAACTTTTGTGAAAAATTCAAAATCCAACATCACTTCTCCACCCCACACTATCCACAAGGAAATGGCCAAGCAGAAGCCACAACTAAAACCATTTTAAATATCCTCAAGAAAATATTCAATCATGTAGGTCATGACTGGCATCTGCAACTCAATCCCACCCTTTGGTCTTATCAAACCATCATTCGCACACCCACCTGTGGCACCCCCTTCTCCTTGGTATATGGATCAAAAGTAGTATTCCCCATTGAGATCAAGCTCCCGTCACTAAGAATATCACTGTAAAACCTCATCATGGATGAAGAGCACCAAGTATCAAGAGTGAATGAGCTGGAGCTACTGGATGAGCAGTGTATAGACACTTTAAATCATTTGCAAGTCTATCAGAACAGACTTAAGAGGAGCTATAATAAGAAAATTAGAAGCAAAACATTCCAAGTTGGAGAATTGGTACTAAAGGAGAATCAGAAGAATGTCCTAAATTCAAACAGCAAAGGAAAATTTTAACTCAACTGGTTGGGACCATTTGTTATCATAGCAAGCTATAAGTCAAGGGCATATCAGTTATCAACACCTGAAGGGGAACCTCTATAACAACCCATGAACAACTTTCATCTCAAAATTTTTTATGCCTAATCTTTCAAGGTATAAAACCAAAAATCCATTAAAAATTAGAAAATTTTCTGAAGAAAAGGTTACCTTGATAAAAACCTTACAAACAAGCATCTTGGTGACAAAAAAAAAAGAGATAAAAAAAAAGTAAAAAATCAAAAAAAAGGATAAAAAAAAGTAAAGAGAAAAAATCATCATCTAGTGAAAACCACTTCAATGGCACATTGGAAAAGTACCTTGGCGAAAACCTAGCAAACATGCACTTTGTGTAAATAAGAACTTTCCATCCACCAGGATTTTATGGCTTGTTCTGCATCATCCATCCATTACATTTCCATCTTCCATCGCATTCTATATCTCCATCCATCATCCACCTGCATCCACACCATAGCTTGGTCCTGTCTCTATATCATGATCCCTCTTAGTACTTCTCAACCCATTCCCAAGGTCAGTTTGTCTTGCCTTTATCAGAGTAGTCTATTGTATCATGTTGGGGGCATGTTCTCATTGTATTTGTGTATTTCTTGAAGTCCTAAAATCAAAAAATCCAAAAAACATTAGAAAATCTCAAAAAATCCAAAAACATCAGAAAATCAAAAAGTCCAAAAAGATAAAAAAATCTAAAAAATCCAAAAACATCAGAAAATCACAAAATCCAAAAATATTCAAAACATATCAAAATCCCAAAATGGGTCAAAAAGTCAAAAATTCAAAAATAGAGTTGTCTTGTCAAACTACGAGTCTCTAAGCCTTAAACGTACAAAAGCTTGATCTTTGATTAGCCCTCAAGGCCCCTGGGATAGGTCCTTAGATTAGTCTCTTGGTCAAAATCTTAGAAAACCCCAAAACATTGGAAAATCAAAAAATCAAAACATTTGAAAATCTTCAAAAATACCAAAAACAACCTCAAAATATTGCAAAACTCCAAAAACATCCAAATATTTGAAAAAATCCATCCATCTCATCTTGCTTTCACTTACAATAATGCCACTCATAATAAATGATCATCATCCTCAACCTTTGGTAAAACAGTCAAAAAAAAGTCTAGCAGGTGAAAGGTGAAAACTCAAAACGTAAAGTCTTAGGTTTAAGTCAGTACGTAAACAAGTTGGTCAACTCTTGGCGTCGATAGCCTATCATCCAATCAACCCATTTCAATCATCAGATAACATCATGTCCTAGGATCTATCCTTCCTACAATGGGAATTATTTATTATAAAGAACACTTTGGATAAACAAAATGACATGCCACCATCCACTAACATGTCCTAGGATGTATCCTTCCTACAATGGACATTATCTTTTGGAAATAGTTTTAGTTCTTATCCTTAAAAACACATTTCCTTTTGGTTTGCGGTATTGAAGAACATCAGCTTGTTTGTTTACTTTATCTTTGTATTTTAACTTATCTCTTTGCACTCATTCCAATAATCTCTAGATGATGTCTAAACAAATGGATTTAGAGAGATAGGAATGGGGCAACAATCGTTATCTTTTGTCTGTTGTGCTTGTACATTCTTGAAATATAACCTTAGCGAATACTTGCTTTGTTAGATATGTATGGAGGGTGTTTTGGGAAGCTTATTGACTATTGCATTGATAGGTTATACCTTTCCATGTTTTGGTCTAAGATGTTTAAAAATTCTAAAGTACATCCTAGCAAGGTTTCCATATGTCAGGTGTGAACAAGAATACTCCTATCTATTTGTCTATTCAAAGTCCATCACACTAAGTGCAACACCATCCTAGTTCTTTATACCTTGATGCATTGTGCTTATGTTTGTTATCAAACATAAGGTAAGTGGCCCTTTTAAAATCCCAATTCTTGATAATCAAATCATCCATTTCTCATCATCATCTTTCATAAATTTGACTTGTTGGATCCTCTTATCATCATCCCATTTCTCATTTCTTCTTCTCTGCACTAACATCGCGTCATGAATAGTTAATCATCGTCACCAATGCATCCATCTTGCATCCACAAACCATCAACAGTCTGCACTTCATCTCACATGCATTTTCATCATCATAATATAGATATGTTAGTCTGAGCATCTCATAAATCATACATTTGTGCATAAAACACCTACTACATAATCATATAGGCATCATCACATCACATTATCATTTAAGTTGTTTAGGATAATATAGATTAGCTATTCTAAGAATCTTAAAACCATCTCATTTGCATCATCATCATAACCATCCATTTTTAACTTCTTTATCATGAGATCAACCCTCAAATTGAATCTTTTTTCTTGATCTCTTGAGGGGGCAATGTACTAGTGTACTTCTTTTTGCTGGGGCATCCAAAAAAATTAGAAATTTTTTGAATTTTAATCACGAAGAGTTTATTTGTTTGAACCAATGGAGCAAGTACATTGCTTCAAAGATGGGAAAAATGTAGACATACAAAATTATCATAATTCACATTCATCCATTCATCAGGTAAATCAAGTTCATTAAATCCATTTATCAAATAAATCAAGTCTATTTAATTCCATCTCTAAGGATCATCCATTTAAATTGAATTAATTAACTTTATTTAATTTAAGCCTATCATTTCCTAATTTGACTAAATAAATCAATTTTAATCACATCCTAACATTCCATCTTTTATAAATCATCTCCTAAGTTCATCTCCTTCAAATTGATAAACCTTTATCTCACATCATCCTTTTAATTAAATAAACCAAACTTTATTTAATTAAATCTCAAGTTCATATTCCTCCTTTTTTATTTAAATCCAAGTATCTAAGTCAAATGGGCCAAAATCACCTAATCATCATCTTAAATTAATCTAATCTAATCACCCATCACATCCTCTAGCTTTTCCCAATTGCACAAATAAAGCATTTTAATTCATTTATTAATTTCCTCATTTTCCCTCAACAAGGCATCTATGGAGAATATTTCCTCAAGTTTGAATTTCAAAACAAGTTCACTTGTGCCTTCCAACATGGAAATAACTCCCCTCTTACATGTCCCCCACTTGGCATTTAAGTCTCTTTTTCTTCCTCCAACAAGCCAAATTTGAATTTCAAAAGGCCAACTAATCCCATTTATTGGAACACTAACCAAAACTTGCACAACCTCCATCCACTCACAAGGTGACAAGTGGCTCCTTCTTATTGGCTAAATCTTTATCCCACATTTCTCTCTTTTGAGCACTCTTTCAACTTGAGATTCTATAAATAGAAGGCTCATTATTCATCTTAGCTTCTAGAGTCTTATGAAAAGTTACTCTCTTCAATTGAGAACTAAGTTTTCTCATTTCACTCCATCTTCAAGTCATTTTATCATTGATTTTGTCAAGGATTGGGAAAGGGTCATTTTCCACAAGTGACACCAACCCACTATGGAATAGGTGTGCATATGTTTCTTTCATTCTTCTAAGTATTTTTGTTTTGTTATCTTGTTTGAGAGGCATTATGCATTATTTCATAGGAGCATTTAACAAGTTTGCATATAACTAACCCATGAAAGAGAGTTTAGAGTGTGTGCAAATTTTGTAGGGTGATCACAAGACTAATGATAATAATGATTTTCTAGGAGGTGCTGATGTGTGGTTTGACCATGTGAAGAGACAACTTGCTCCTATTTATAAACATGAGAGAAGACCTTCTACCTACAGATTTTGGGACTAGCTTAGTGAGAGGGAGTGGTTCTGATTGATCCGACTAGGATTTTATTATGCTACTTATATGCCCATTATCCGAGCAAATAGGGGACTGCTAACTACGCTATGTGAGTAGTGGCATTCAAAGACATGATCCTTCCATCTATTGATGGGAGAGGCCATGGTGACACTTGAGGAAATGTACCATATTCTATGCCTGCCAATCTGAGGGGAGCAGATCATTTATGACCCTCAGCATGGGTACCAGACCTTTTCCACTTACTACAACAATCAAGGAGTTGGGCTTGGCATCGGGGGATGTGAGATCCATTGGGAGTTCATGGCAGAGCACTATGGCTGATTTGATGCACGACTGGAAACATTGATCAGTGGAGTTCTGATTCAAGACCATCATGGACATGGGTTTCCCATTGGTTGGGGAGATGTTCTAGTGGGCATGAGACAAGATGGGATAGTTTATGCATATGGACCTTGCTTGTTAGGGATGCTCTATCATCAACTACACGAGGTTTCCTATTATCGGGCATAGAGCATTGGATGTGGTATGACACTCCTTATGATTTGGGCATGGGAGCATGTGGCCAACTTTTAGCCACCAATTCAGAGACCACAACTGGCAAAGGGGATGTTGTATGTTTACTATTATGTTGGGGCCCTTCAGTAGACTAGGGTGGGAGAGATAAGTTGGTGGTGACACTGTATTGATATGATGATGTCCTTTATCTAGAGGCCACATAGGGATGGTAGGCAGTGGGAGGATGAGGACGAGCATCTTAGTTTATGCCAGTAGTTTTGATATTTCATCAGTAGGATAGTGTAGAGCTAGCTGATCATTGAGATGTACCTACTGCAAAGGGTGTTACAATAGTTTGGTGAGTAGCAGGGTGTACCAGTAGGCACAACCAAGTATGTCAGATCCTCTAGAGAGTCAGCTTGGGGATCTCTTACTGTTGTAGCATTTTTCAATCAGTAGATTGATGGGTTGGTGGCATAGTAGTGGGAATGGTGGGGTGGTGTCATGGATCTAGGAATGATAGCATATTATAACCTATGGTGGTAGACACATTGTCTAGTACCCCTGATAGGTCCAAATGAGCCAACACCAATTGACAAAATATTGGTCATACCATGTGCACCATGAGGTGGAAAAGGAGGTAGAGGCGGAGATAGGTGGAGAGGAAAAGAGTGAGTGAGGGTTAGAGGTAGGGGGAGAGATGGAGGCAGGGATAGAGGTAGAGGTGGGGATGATGAAGATGACAGGGATGATGGAGGAGATGGTAGGAGATGGAGGAGAGATTGTAGGAGGTATGGCAAGAGGGTGAGGTAGTGTGCAATTGAAGGAGGAATGGATTCCATTCCTATGGTAATTGAGGAGGAGGAGAGAGAGGAGGAGCAACCTAGATAGGAGTAGGAGGAGGTGGTTCATGGGGAGCAGCCTAGACCAAAGTAGGAGGAGGTGGGATAGGAGAAGGTCTGACAAGAGGAAAAGATGGAGGTGGATACGACACAAGAGGAGGGAGTCATAGGAGAGGAGGATGATGTAAATGACGATGAGGCCATTGATGAGGTCGAGAGGCTACTAAGATGGAGCATGGTGGAGGGAGGGGAGGAGGAACCATTCAGAGGGATATTGTCACATGATGCCATGATAGACTAAAGGGTGGCCGATTTATAGAGGTAGTTGGATGAGAGTGCAACCTAAGTTAGAGCACTACATGAAGAGCTAGAGGTGGCGAGGGTAGAGAGAGATCAGACAATGATCTACTAGCAAGAGGCATCACAATGGTGCACAAAGTTTACATCGTTGTGTATAGGACCATCTGTAGATCTGGCACAAGAGCTTGGAAAGGTTAGTGTATGCATCAAGAAATACATGAAGTTATATGAGTAGGTCATGCCATCAAAGAGGAGAGATCCTACTCTGATGAGGACACAGATGAGGACAAGCAGCGATAGCAAGTTAGGCAGTGGCAATGGAAGTCAAAGTAGTGTAGGGGGTTCCACCTCTACAGGACAGTCTTCAAGGCATAGGTCTAGCCACTCACACAAATCATGGCATATCCACAGGTCAACACATAGCCACAAGTCATCTCAGAGTCAACCTCCCTTAGCAAACTCACCAGTCACAACATTCATGTAGCCTTCATATGCCCCTCCATTAGTGTCATAGATACAGACCATAGTGGCAAATCCTTCTACATCGTAGAAATAGGTGACTATTATGATGATGGCCTCTAGTCATTTGACAAAGCATCGGTCTCCCAGGTCTTCTCCTCGATGAGATGAGGAGAGTGCATCATAGGTCTCTTATTTTTTTAGGTTGCTTTAGGACATGCAGAAACATGTATGATGACATTAATATTTTGATCATTGAGCCTACGAGCTCATATTTTTGGGATATCTCATGACTCTATCTTGTGATATTATTATTATTTTGAGATTATGATATATATATGATGTAGTTTTGATGTAGCCTACATGTATGTTATGTGATATATGATTTGATTTATGCATTATGATATGTGTATATGCATTGATTATTATGATGATGCCTATGTGATGTCTATGTGATTCCTATATGACATGCATTTTTTATTTCTATGATGATGATGTTGATGTTATGTGCTACATTATATATACATTTATGATGATTTTTTATGATGTCATGTCATGTATGATAATGTTATGTAAGCATTAATGATGGTGGTTATTTATGATGATAATGTGATGCCATGACGATGATGTGTTTTTATGATGATGATGATGTTATTCCATAGATGGTAATGTTGTGCATAGTGTTATTTATTTGGGTGGATATAATATGTATGATTATATTCATGCATAACTATGTGCATAATACCATATGTGATGCAATGTTATATGTGATGCAATGCTTATAGCATTAATGATGTAAATGATGTATGTATGGACCTAATGCAATGCCTATATGGGAATGTATGCACTTATCTTTTTGGTATGCCACATGATATCACCATGAGATGGATGAGATGGGATGACAAGACAAAAGGAGATGGAAGTTAGTGTGGAGACCAAATCCTTCAACATATTACTATAAGATTGTAAAACTTCTTAGCTCTTAATCATCATTGGGTAGACTATTGTAATGGCCAACTTACACCATGATATGTCATCAATCAAGGTGTGCAAGGTAATACCATCACATAAGACAAGCATTAAAAAGAGAATATAGACAAGTCATGAAGTGTCATTTCTCCTCTATATCCCATTGGCAAGACATCCTCGAGGAACTAACAACATGACTGCCAATGGACAAAATAGGAAAAACATGATACGTTTTTGCTTCTTTAAATCTCATTGTCAAGAAATCACTAAGAAACTAGTAACATGACTTTCCTAAAAGATAGGATAAGGCGAGCATGATACGTCATTGCTTCTCTTAGTCCTGACTTGAGCATATCGTTGAGAAACTAGTAACATGACTTGCCTAAAAGACAAGACAAGGTGAGCATGATACATCATTACTTCTCTAAGTCTTGTCATTAGGATACCGCTAAGAAACTAGTAACATGATTTCCTAAAAGACATGACAAGGCAAGCATGATACATCATTGCTTCTCTCAATCTTGACATGAGGATATCGTTGAGAAACTAGTAACATGACTTACCTAAAATACAAGACAAGGTGAGCATGATACATCATTGCTTATCTAAGTCTTGTCATTAGGATATTGTTGAGAAACTAGTAACATGACTGCCTAAAAGATGAGACAAGATCATCATCATGATATGTTGTCGCTTCTCTAAATCCAATTGTTGAGACATCACTAAAAAGCTAATAACATGAAAAAAAATCAAAAGATAAAATGCCAAGTGTTTGCCAAGTGTGTCTGAATGCCCAATGTTTTAATGTCAAGATGTCTGGTTTTGATGGTGCCAGAGAATCAAGTGTGAAAGATTGCTGAATTTTCCAAGTGTCAAGGATGTCTAATTTAGGAAGGACACATCCTGAATAATATCAATGTCTAGAGGATTAGGTCTCTACATGTAGAGCGAACCCTCTTTGAAAATGCCAGATGATAATGACCATACCTAGGAAGGACACATCCTAACGTATAAATGACAAGGGCTATTTTTAGAAGGAGAGATCTGAAAAATAACCAAGTGTTTGACTGTTTGACTATGTTTTGACTAGTTTAATTTTTTTTATTGATGTTTAATGGTTGTCTTGTTTGCAGTTGATTCAATATCGATGATTGCGTAAAAAGTGTTTGTCATAATTCACATAGTTTGAGATGACCCGTTTGACTTGAAGACTTTTTATGTTTATGCCAGTGTAGTGTTATGAACCCTAATGGACTGACCTAGTGTGGCCTCAGGGGCTCATTAATAGATGGCCTTGCCTATGTCATACATGTAGAGACCTTGTAGTTTGACACGACCAATGAATTTGTCTTGATGACAAAAGACCGAGTCATGATTTTATTCTGACAAGCCTAAAAAGACTGACCTAATGTCTCAGAGACTTGAAGACAAGCTTTGATTATGTAAGCAAATGCATAGAGATAATGTAGTTCGAACAAATGACTAAGACTGACTGACTTGA
Organism: Sequoia sempervirens; assembly: GCA_007258455.2. NCBI lineage: Eukaryota > Viridiplantae > Streptophyta > Pinopsida > Cupressales > Cupressaceae > Sequoia > Sequoia sempervirens. Next base: position 138,803 of record VDFB02087634.1, on the reverse strand, counting down.
CAGACTTTGACAAGAAATGACATTGTTTTTGTGTTTTTGAGATATGCCAATTGTTTTGTGCATTCTTAGGACATTTTTCAATTTTTTAGGTCTTTTTTTTAGGAAATTTTATGACTTTTACGATTTTTAAGGAATTTTTATGATTTTTTAAAGGAATTTTAATGATTTTTTAGGATTTTTTTAAAGACTTTTTATGATTTTTAGGATATTTTCAATACTTTTTATGATTTTTAGGATGTTTTTAGGACATTTTTATGATTTTTAAGATATTTTTAGGACTTTTCCACTAAGAGAGGCCATGTGCAATATCCACTATAATCACATGATGAAATTTTTCCCCTAGTCAGGTCTAGGACTAACCAATTAGACAGATGTAGAAAGGATGTGTGTGGATGACTATTTGATGTCAGACATTATCAACCATGGGAAAAGGTGATGGTACTTTGTGCCAGGTGTCAAATTGGTGTTGGAAAATTGATTGTTTATTATGACCTAAGGTAGATAGAGTGACAGTAGATGGCAGAGTAATGAACAACTACACATGGCACCTGTTTTCCAGGTTTTCATCATGGTACTTATCTAAAGCACTTGTTTACCAAGTTTTCACTTTTGGACGAATTATTTCTCTTTACTATTAAATCATTTTTTAAAAAAAAAATTGGTGTCACTAAGATGCCCGTTTGCTACGTTTTCATCAAGGTGATGATTTTTTTAATTTTTCAATTTGTTTGTATTTTTAAGGTTTTTGGCTCAATTTTTTTATGTTATGCATAGAATTTATGAAGATGGAGACTGTTGATAGGATCTGTCAATTTTTCACCATCTAGAGTAGCCAAATGATATGCTTTAGAACCAAAAGAGGATATGATGACATAAGGACCCAACCAATTAGGTTCAAACTTGCTAGGGTTTTCTCTGTCAACTTGATTTTTTAGGATTCTGCATGAGAACTAAATCACCAATGTTGAACTTCCTGACCATGAATTCTTGTTCTAATGGCAACAGAGCCTATTATGATATTCTTGTAGATGGTTTAGGGAGTTGTGTCTTCTTTCATCAAGCATCTCTAGCTCATGTAGTCATGACTGTCTATATTCTTCATCATTTATCAGACCCTTTAGGGAGACTCATAAGGATGGAATTTCAACCCCAATGGGAAATATGGCTTCAGATCCAAAGACCAAGTTAAATCTCATGGCTCCTATCAGTGTGTAGATACTAGTGCGATAAGCCCATAGAGTAGGGTTGAGTTGGATGTTCCAATCATGGCTAGTGTCATTGATAGTCTTTTTGAGAATTTCAGGATGGTTTTATTGGACACCTTAGCTTGACTATTTTCCTATGTGTAATATGGTGTGGAAAAGTGATGTTGGATGTGAAATCGATCACATAACTCATGAAAATCCTAATTTTTTAATCTATGTCCATTGTTAGTGATGATGGACTGTGGAATACCAAACTAACAAATGATATAATTGAGGATAAACTTAGAGATTTGTTTATCGGCTATGTATGTAAGGGGGATGGTTTCAATCCACTTAGTAAAATACTCAGTGGTGATAATAATGAATTTGTGGCCATTGGAGCATGTAGGGTGTATTTTTCCCACGAGTTCAAGTCCCCATTGTGCGAAGGGCCATGGAGATGTGATTAGCCAAAGTTTGTGTTGGAGCATGGATTAAATCACTATGTATTCAACATTGGTGACAAGTTCTAACAAACTCCAGTGTGTCTTTCTCAATAGTTGGACAATAATACCAAAGTCTCATTTTCTTTTTAGCCAAAATAGGACCACTTGAATAAGACCCACATATACCCTCATGTACTTTGCATAAGGTTGTGCATACTTCATTAGTGTCGAGACATAAAAGAAGGGTGTTATCGAAGTTACGATGGTAAAGGGTGTCATTGACGATGTTGTATCGGGAAACATTTCAAATAAATGACTTCCTCTAGGTGTTGGATAGGTATGGAGGAGGGTTCGAGACTTGAGATAGTCACAAATTTCCTGATATTAGGGAGAATTAGGACCAACAAGCTCACATACCATCTCTGATTCTAGGATATTATATGCAGTGACCAACAACTATTCTACCAAAAATTCAAATTGTGGCACATTATTTGGGATGTGTAAGAAAGAATCAATGGTAGCCATTACATCTGTTGATTTTCTCTATGCTCTTGTAACTTGCTCAAAATTCAACATGTGAAATTATGTCCAGAAGCTATCAACCATTTGTTTGTAAGGCATTAATTTCTCTTCCTTGGTGTCATAGTCATCATTGACTTGATTGATGACAAGCTATGACTCTCTATAAACATGAATTGTTGTGATATTCCATTTTATTGCCATTCTAAGCCCTATCACAAGTGCCTCATACTCTATAATATTATTTGTGCATGGGAAAGAAATGCAGAAAGATTTAGGGATGGAATCTCCTTGTGGGGTGATAAACAAGATTTCTACCCCTGAGGCATGATTAGTATGGGACCCATCAATGTATAGCCTCCAAGGTGACTTAGGCTCTCTATGAAAGATGGATTCATTTGGAAAATCTGCCACTAGTATATGATCACTTTGTATAGGTGCTTCTGCTAGTTTTTTTGCTATGACTTATCCTTTTATGGCTTTTCTTTCCACATATTCAATGTCATATTCACTCAAGATTATGACCCATTTTGCTAGATGTCCTATCGGATCCGTATGACTCAAGAGATATTTTATTGGGTCAATTTTGGCTACCAACTATGTTTTGTGACTAAACATATAGTGTATTAGCTTTTGAGTAGCGAAGACAACTACTAGACAAGCGTGTTCAATGGCACTATAATATAACTCATATCCCACTAGTGTCCGACTAATAAAATACATGGCCCTTTATTTTTCTTCATGTTCATTCTCTACCAATAATTCCCCCATTGCTAAAGTTGTTGCAGAAACATATAGGATCAAAGGTTTCCCTTCGATAGGTGGCATTAAAGCAAGTGGTGAAAAGAGATAATCTTTTATTAGTTGAAAAGCTTCCTGACATTTATCTGTCCACACAAAGGGGATGCCCTTGCGCAGAAGATACTAGAATGGTTGAAATTTTTTGGCCAATTGTATGATGAAGCATCTTATGGATTGTAACCTACCCTGTAGAGTTTCGAGTTTGCTAATTCCTTTTGGAGGAGGCGTTTCTAATATTGCTTTCACTTTGGTTGGGTTAGCTTCAATTCCTCTTCTAGAAACTATGTATCCCAAAAGCTTGCTAGATGTTACACCAAAGACACATTTCTTAGGGTTCAAGTAGACCTTGTATTCCTCCAATCTCTTGAATATTTTATCCAAGACACTCAAATGGTCTATCCTTGTCAAATATTTAGCCAAAAGGTCATCTACATAATCTTCCATGATCTTGTGCACCATGTAATGAGGAATTGTTATCATTGCCCTCTGATATGTGGTGCTTGCATTTTTAAGACCAAATGGAATTTCCTTCCAACAGTGTGTACCCCAAGGAAAAGTGAATGTTGTTTTATGTTGATCTTTGGGGGTGATACAAATCTGATTATAGCCTAAGAAGCCATCCATAAGGGAAAGCATCTCATATCCTACCATGAGGTCAACTATGATATCTATATTTGGCAATGGAAAGTCATCTTTTGGGAATGATTTGTTTAAGTCATGAAAATTTTTGCATACATGAATCATCCCATTTGGATTTGTTACTGGCATTAGATTAGATATCCATTCAGCATAATCAACAAACCATATAAACCCTGCATCTAGAAGTTTCTTCAATTTAGCCTTGACTAATAGAGCGACCTAAGGATGGATTTTTCACAACTTTTGTTTTACTGGTTTGACATTTGGTAATAATGGTAGATGGTGTAGAACCAATTCTGGATCTAGTCCTGGCATATTGGTGCATGACCATGAAAATTTGACTTTTCTCTCTGCAAAGAATTTGTGGAACTCGGTCTTTTCTTTGTCTATCAGGGATGCCACAAAGAGGACCATCTTGGGATCTTTTGTCATTGATATGTTAACTTCTATAGTATCCTCTATAACAATTGTTGATTTCTCTTGGGTTACAAGAAGAAAATCCAATCCTCCATCTTTGGGTGCCTTAGAGAGGTTTTCACTTGTAGATACGTCCTTTACTTTTACTTTTTTGTCATTAGAAGGTGCCTTCGATTTTCACCTAAAGATGTTTCATTTTTTGTTTTATTTTTTCTTTTCATTTTGTGACTAGAGGATGTAGTTTCCCCAAAGTAAGTAGCACAATCTAAATCAATAGCAAATTTGGCTTTATGATCACCACTAGGTATGCCCTCACGTAATCCCATAAATTTGGCAATAGCCTCATCATTCTGAAATATGTCCAAGACTAGTAGGCCTTGTTGGTCCCAATCAATAAGTTGTGGGTAAACTAAGGAAATGAAATCATTATTGTTGGTGAATTTTGTGGAAGATGCGGAAAGCATGCAGACTAATTCAGAGACATTGAAAATGAATTTGTCATCATCCAATTCCCAATGAGACTCTATCCAATATTCTCCCTCACTTGACTCATGCTCATTGTCAAAGTAAGGGACAAAAGTACCATCATTATGCTCTACAGGCCCAAAAGGTCATTAAGCTCAGGTGGTTGGGAAAAGGGGTCGGGTATATGGTTGATAGGATAGAAAGATGATTCAAGCTTGGCATTGTTCCTCAAGTCAAAGAGTCTATCCCAATTTTCTCTTTTTCTTGGGATCTATGGATTGTCAGCTATATCAAATTTAAATGCTTGCTAAATTTTTTCTTTAGAAGTAAGTTCTCCTAGCTCAAGAAACAAATCATCAAGGTATTAGTCACTTAGGGATCATTGGGAACCATATTCCCACTCATGGGAGTCACTATCATCAAGGGATTCCTCAGTTGTCTGAACACTTTCTGAAGCATTTACACTCTCACTTGAAAGCACACTGGTACATCGATCATCATGTCAAGGTAATTTATAGCCTAAACCAAGATACTTTGGTCATTTGGATGGTGCTATAGGTTCCCTTTGTCTAGTTTTGTTCCTTCCAAGGCCACTAGTTCCATTGTATTCTTTGGCCTTCATCATGTTGTATCCTTTTCCATACATCTTAACTGGTAATGGGGGTAAGTCTTCTATTTCTTTATAAAGCCATCCTATAATGTCAGCAATATCCTCTTTGTTCATATCTCCCCATTTTATGATAAGTGTTTTTGGTGGAACCTTAAAAATTTCCTTGGGCTCCATTCTAAAGCATGAGTGACCATAGACCTTCAAAGACTTGGGTATTGTCATGATATTGCATGTAGTGTGTATTTTAAACTCTCCACAACCTAGGTCCTAGATCTTGACTATGAGTTCAACCTTAGGAAGTGAGGAAGATGATGTCATGGTGGAAGATGTGGATGGAGCAGATGTGGATGATGATGTGAATGTGGAAGGGTCAATGAATTTGGAGGAGTTGGGAACCTCTTGATTAATGGGTACTTGATGTTCTGAAATACCCCTTAAGTTGGTGCAATACTAGAAAGGGTCAAGGTCCCCATATATGGTGACTTTTTTGTCATTGAAAGGAATTTTAAGGCATTGGTGATAGGTGGATGGGATGGCCTTAAGGGCTTGAATCCAGGGTCAACCGAGTAATATGTTATATGGTAATTCAAGATCCAAGACCTGACATGTATCTACAATGACTAATCCAAATTTGATGGGAAGAGTGATCACACCATGAGATGAACATTCCTTGTCATCATATTCTTTTAGGACAATGCTCTTTGTTGGATCTACACAAGCATAAAAAAATTATAGAGCCTTAACTGGTTTCAAGGAACATATGTTTAGTCCTACTCCACCATCTACTAGGACTTGTCTAACATTATGTTTATGGATGAAAACCTCAACGTGTAGTGCATCATTATGATTGGTCTTTCATGACGAATAATCTATATTGGAAAAGGTTACATGATGGGGTGTGGTGAGATATCCCACCATGGTCTCCAATTGGCTGACATCAATATCTTGTGGGATGGATGACTCTTGTAGGGTCTTATTGAGTATAGCCTTATGCATGAAAAATATGCGAAGTAGCTCAAGTATGGATATTTGCATAGGGGTTTTTCCTAACTTCTCAATGAGGTTAAACTGACTCTTGGGTTGAGACTACTTTATGGATGGACCAGTTTGTGATTACTTTGTGGATGAACCAACTATTGTAATTTTTGGTTGTCATGGAGGAGGGCCAGTTATAGTGATTTTTCCACTTCTGGTAGTAGCATTGCATTAAAGTGCTCTTTTAATGGTTATTGTATTGGCATATTAGTCATTAGTTTGGACATTGTTAATGATGGGTCCATAGAAATAATCAAAAGCAACGGGTATGTGCAAGATCATGATTGGCCAAAAAGTGGTGATATGATGGGTATTTGTAGGGTATGTAGCTCACGATTTTTATTTTACCCAAAATTTATGAAACAAAAGGGGTTTTTAAAGGATATTTTCAAATTTTCATCAATATAAATTATTCTTTACTTTGAATTTAATAAGTAATTATTATTCATTTTCTATTTGAATTATGACTAAAGTCCCAATTGATAGGTTGATTGAAAAACATTTATAGCTTTCAAAAAATATCACATTTTTTTAATTTAAAACATGTGTCAAATTCTATGCTTCACATACTATAGGATTAAAAAAGTAAAAATAAAATTTCATGAAGTTTTGACCAAGTTAAGGTGGTCAGACATACGATTTTTTATATTTTTTAAAAGTTGTAGTAAAAAATCATAATTAATCATGTACTTGGAAAAAAATTACATAGAAATATGCATCACATCGGGACATGAGTCCTCTACTTATATCTAAAATCTTATAAAAAATTATAATCATTTTATTGTGGTTAGGTTGGTTAGACAGACACCTACTTCTTATTTTTTCCCTAAATTCAAGTACTACTACATTGAAATTTTAAATTTTCACCAAATAGATATTTTATTTTTAAATAAACCTAGTAGTTTAAAAACTACATTCAATTTTCCAAAGATTCTATTCTTACATATTTTGGAAATAATATAGATAACTTATTCAAATTTTTACGTCAAGTTTCCTAACTCTGATTTTTTCAAAAAAAATTGCCACTTAAGGGCCTATTTTTTCCATGATGATCCTGCACATACCTAGCATGAGTATAATTGGCTTGATTGTTATTAGTCTTGGGACCTGATGTGGAAGATTTATTAGAACCATGATCTTGCAGTGGGTTTTTATGAATGGTATGGTTTGAATTGGATGCAAATTGTGGCCCACACACTTCAATTATGTGATATTTGATAAGATCTTACACAATGTTTCTTAACTGCCAAAAAGATGATGTTTTATGTCCCTTAGCCTGATGATAGTCACAAAAGGAATTATAGTCCCACCATCATGGTTTAAACTGCTCAGGGTCATATGGTTTAGGATCTTGAAGTGTGATAAGACCATTCTAAAGAAGCTTCTTAAGGACCTCCTCAATTGGCTTGCCCAAAGTAGTGTATGCTCATTTTTTTTGGAAATTGTCTTATCTAGTGGGGTTGTTCTTGATTTTGATTACTCTAATCATTTTGGTTATTGATAGGATGTCATTATTGTTGTCAGTTTATTCTGTGGTTGAGCCCCCTAGAGAGCAAGTACTGGTCCTAATGTGTTTACCAGCTTGGCATTAACAATGTCGCCATTGGTGACATGTTTATTTTTGACCCAATATTTATTTTTGTCAGAGGGAAGATTTCTGTTGGTGTTTTTAGGACCATATTTTAATTCCCCTTTTGCAATGAGGGATTTCTCAACTTGGAATCCTTTTTCAACTAGGTCTACAAATTTTGTACAACAATGGACTTGCAATCCATAATTCAGTGGGCCTAGGAGTGTTTGGAAGAACATGTCAACTTTTTCTCTTTCAGGTATATCAATGTGACATCAGCTTGCAAGACTTCTCCACTTCTAAAAGAATGGGATAAAATTTTCACCAATATCTTCTTGTGTGAGAGTGCATAGAGTGGTGATCAAGGTGTCCATGTTGATGTTATATGAATAATTCTTTATGAATCTATTTTTAAGTTCATCCCATGTTCTCATCCCTTTCAAAGTGGTGAACCATTTGAGTGTTGGCCCTATCAGGCTTTTAGAGAAAATTCTCATAAGGTACATTTCTTCATAGGCAATGTCCATGCAATTGGTTGTGAATTCTTGAATATGATCAATAGGACTTGTTTTACCTTTGTATTGGTGAAGTTGGATGCCAAATAGCTAGGAGGGAATGGTGGCATGTTCAAATTCATGTGAAAAGGATATAGATTAAAGTCATGTGACATGTGCGACCTTTTGTTGGATGCATGCAATTCTTGTATCTCCTTATACATATCCATCATTTAGGCTTGCATGACATCGATTATGAGGTTTTTTTTGGCATCACAAAAAGGTGTGATAGTTATGTCATGAGTCCCCATTTGTTGTGGAGAGAAATCAATGTTCTATTGTGGGACATGCTGTTGTGATATGTATGATGTGTTTTGGTTGGCATGTTGTTGGTGTTGGAAATTTGGATTTAGACCTTGTTGATGAGTGTGAATATGTGATGATTATGTCAAAATATGTCCTCCAGCCATTTGAGATGAAACTTGGGGAATATGTTGACCATGAATGTTTTGATGTCCAAATGATGTCATGTTTTGAGTATTGAGATTGCCTGATCCGAATTGTTGGAATTGCCTATGAGAAGCGTTCATGTTTTTCCCTTGGGAAGTATTGGTATTGAGTTGTGATGACATGTTAATGTTTGCTTTTGGTTCTTTGATAAAGACATGCAGTTTTCTTCCTCCAACAGGATTAAATGATGTTCCAATGAAAGGTCTTGATGAGGATGTATTCATAGCACTAGATGAAGCTCCAACTAAGGGATTTGAGGAGTTTTCCACCATTGATGAGTATGTAAAGATGGCTCCAAATGATTATGATGATATCATGGACACGGTTGGCATTGATTGTGTTATGGCTTGTCTCATGATCGATGCTGGTTGTGACGTGGATTGTGATATGTTTGGTATACCCCCAACAGATCTGGCATTGATTGAGTTGGGATTATTTTGATTCGTTGTGTCAATGGTGGTAGTACTTGTGATAGTTTTGTGAGGTGGCACCTATAGAAGCATTGTTTGAAATGTTTTGAGGCATATTGTTTATGCTATTGATATTAGGGTCAGGTGATGTTGGTCTCAAAGTATTAATGTCAAACCCATGTGGAAATTTAGCTTGTTGATGTAAAAGTATGGCCAAATATATGTCTCTATCATATAGGACCATTTGTTCTACAAAGGAGGTTGCCTCTGAATCTTGTGCTACTACCTCTAGGTGTTCCTCAAGTATTTTTCCATATTCATCCCTATGTATGAATGTTTCAAAGGGATTGGTTGATGAAAATGGCATGTTCATGAGGGGTTGGGTGTTTGTGCTATTAAATGGATCATAAAAAGTCCAATTTGGTTCATAAGTGTTGTTATTGATGTTGGGATTGGAATCTTGTCCAAGGTTTTCCATTTGTCTTCTCCTTCTTTGGAGTCTAGTCTCAACCATAAAAAGGAATTTCTCAAAGGAAGATGATGAGAATGACCACTAATATGCAAGGATGATGCCAAACTATGTTTTTGGTTATTTTGGATAATAAGGGATGATAATGCAAGACTATGTTGTCCAAAGGATATGATCAATGCTAAAGGATAATGAAGACTAGGATGATAATGTTGACCAAGGAAGTGACCGATGCCAAGTAAAGATGCCAAATGGTGACAAATTTATGAGAATTTTTTAAAGATATTGTATGAAAGATGATGACTAAAATTAGATCTATAGGAAGAAATGATTTGGAAGAAGGTTTCCAAACCATCCTATGCTTGATCCATGTTTCAATTTTGGATAATCAAAGTACTTGTTTGAAGGTCTAAATGACAAGGAAAAAATGACAAGTGAGATTCCCTAATTAGAATTATGAATTGCAAATGTCTCACAAGAGGACAATGACTAAAGAGGATAATAATGACTAAGTCCAATGATAACCTACTTTTGAAAGTCATGATTTTTCAAAGTGAAGCAAGGTTTCTTAATCGAAAATATGAAAATGGAATGAAGATGCAAGGACTAAAAATGAAGGTAATGATGTCCTAAAAATGACACTATATTTTTTCCAAGAGAAACTATGGGTAATAATGTAACCTAAAATGCAAATGATGAATAATTTTAAGCAATTCCTAATCTAGTTTTTGATAGAATTTTTTTTTGGAAAGAGATGTCTGATGGAAATTTAGACAGATTGGAACTCATTTTCTAGTCTAAGATAGGTTTTTGCTTTTTTTAAGGTGAATGTGTTGTTTCAGATCTGGAATGCATCTTAGTATGGTGAATGAGGCTCAGATTTAATAGATGTGGCTCTATAGAAGCAAATGTGGCTCAATAATGTGAATGCAACTTTCTAGGAATCAATTGTGGCTTGATTAGGACAAATGCAATGTTCTGCAAGGAAAATGCAGTATGATAGAGTGAATGTGATGTTCTGGAAGTCAAATGTAGTGCAATAGAGCAAATGCATCATAGCAAATGTGGTGTAGAGAGAAAAGGTCTAAGTTGTTTGTAATTTTGGTCTAAAATCTGAAGTGTTTGATGTTGGATGTTTGTTTTCCGAACTAAAAGTGATGTTTTGTTAATATTTGGGTGTCTAAAAGAACTTTGAAAACACTTGTCAAGCACAATATTTTTTCTTTTTGATCAAGCACAATAAAGACAAGCACAACCCTAGGCTAGGAAAGGACTATATTCGTGTGAATCCAAAAGCTTGGTTGCATAGGTTCCCCCTTATAGTGCACTACTTCTCAGACCAACCAAGCTTCCAACCCCCATAAAACTCCAATGGTAGGTTTATCACCTCTACTAAGAACTCCAAAGATGTGGAATGGCTTGGCAACAACCATTGCAACACTAGCAAATAGATGGGCTTTTGGCCACTACATGAGAGGGTTCTAGTAGATACTTGGAGATGTGGCACCTTGCGAGTGTACAACAAGCCACTTCAGGCTTTAACCAGTCTACTAGGAGCTCTTATACATTTAGAAGAAAAGGTAGGCACCCATTTTCAAAAGGCGCTGGATGGCTAAGTCCTACATACCACGAAGACTTGATAGTTTAGTCTCATCCTTTTATATACTAGCCCAAGAGAAAAATTGGTTGGAGTCATTCCCTTTTTCAAGGTAGGCCCCTCTAAGGTTAAAAATAGGAATAGGTGGGTCTAGTTTCTAATCACCAAGTTTGCACAAGGTGAGAGCATACTCCCTACCACCTTCAATCACAATCAAGCAATATAGGTGGATCTAGTTTCTAATCACCAAGTTTGCACAAGGTGAGAGAATACTCCCTACCACCTTGAAGAAAATGTTCTTTCACCTCCTAATTAAATCTAGATGATACAAATAGTTGTTATTTTTTAATGCACCAAATGAAGTGTTGTCTAATCTAAAAATTGGAAAACATAATGTTTCAAAGTAACAATATTGGACAACTAAGCTTGCAAAACCACAAGTTAGTAGTTTGCAAAGAAAATATGTCTTGGACCCACAAAAGACTCAAAGCCACATGCTGAAGCAAATCATTAGTAACTAGAAAAATCATAGACTATGGATTGAAAAAGAAGCAAAAAAATGCCAAACAAAAATGACGTGAAATATGGAAAAAATACAAGAGCAAGTTATCACAAGGAAAATGCATCACAACAAAGAGATTGCATCATTTGGTGTCAAATATGCATCGTGGTTCTAGATGCTGGAGTTTTTCAAGCAGATGTGGTGACTTACTACATGAATGTGTCATGACCTGGTAAATGAAGCACCATGTACGGAAAATGTGTCACAATAGAGTGGATGCGGGGTTCTGGACAACAAATGCATCGCGATATAGTGAATGCATCGTTATGTAGAGTGAATGCATCCTTTCAATACCTGTAGCTGCAAAACCTGAAAAAGCCATACAAAGAAAAAAAATGTGCATGATTTCACATCGGTTTCACCATTGTAACTATGGGAAATTATCTTGGGGTTAGCAAATCAAATGCATAAACATAAAAACCAAAAGTAGTAATGAAGAGTAAGGGAAAAACATGAAAACAAAAGGAACTATCTCACCCAAATGTCTTCAATCTCCATGGCTAACCTCCATTACACCTTCTCAACTTTCTGCAAATGTGATGTTGCCCTTAGATTTGTGATGAGAAAACTAATGACAAAGACAAGTCCTAAGAAAATGTTGAAGGATTTGATCAAAACAACATGCAAATACTATACAACTAGAGAGCATGCAACATCGACTTATGAAAAATGACAATATTGCAAGAGCATAACAAAGAGTGCATAATATTCAAAATGAAATGAGATACCAAATGAGACCAAAATTTCCTTTTTATGAAAAATGCAATTTTGAGTGAATGGCCAAGATTGAAAGATGACAAATGCCCTAGAATCAATGGAAAATATTGAATTTGACAACCCATGATTAGGGTGAGGGAAACATTACGAAAAATTCAAAATGAGTGGTTGAGATTGATTTATTAGAAAATCAAATCAAGGGTGGTAAATGCATGTGACAAGAGATAGGTTGGCACATAAAAAGAGGTGGTTGGAAAAACAAATATTAATAGCAATTAATTTGATTTTTGGGGAAAAGACTCTTTTGAATTAAAAGTCAATTTTAATTAAAAAAGGTGGGATCACATGATAGTAAATAATTAATTCAAATTATTTACTAAAAGGAGGGAAATGTGAAGAAGAATTAAATAAATAAGATAATTATTTAATTAGGGAGGATGACTAATAATTAAATAAATTAAAGAATTTATTTAATTATAAGAAGACTTTTTCAAAACTAGACACATATTTAAATAAATAAATAAATAAATAAAATTTATTTATTTAATAATCAAGAGGACATAAATGGGAAAAAATAATTAAATAAATTAAGAAATTTATTTAATTATGAGAAGACTTTAGACAATTAGTGACGTATTAAATAAATAAAATTTATTTATTTATTTAATAATTAGGAGGAATAGAAGGACATGAATTAATTAAATAATTATGAATTATTTAATTAATAGGTAGAAGTGGACCAAGGACATAATTAAAATGTCCTAATTATGCTAGGAGGAAATAGTGGAAAAATAGAGCTTGCAAACCTAGGTCATTTTTATGTGTCTACATACACTTCATATGAAGAACTATTAAAATTTAATTAAAGAATCATGTGGTTGATCCAAGACAATTTTTTGGTCTTGGTTAAGTATTTAATTGGTCCACTCTCATTCCTTTCCACTATAGGAATGTTGAGTTTTCATTCTAATTTGAATTTATGAAATGAAGCATATGTGGCTAACCATGGAGAAAGTTTATAAGGTTGAAGATGGTATAAATGCAAGTCAATTTGTGAAGAATTAAATCATACAAAAATAAGAAACTAAGCCACAAGAGAAGAGTGAAGTTGTGTGAAATCATTTGAGCTAGTAGTACTTTATTGTGTTAGATTCCTAAAAGTAGTGAGTTGAAGGTTTCTGTAATCTTCTAATCAAGGATGCAGATGTGTGTAAACTTTTGTGTTGGATCTTTTTTTTATCTTTTGGATCTATAGGCAGTGAGCCTCCCTGTTGGATAGTGAGTCCTTTGTATAGGTAGTGAGCCTTTATATTCAAGCAATGAGCCCTTTGTGTTGAGCCTCTTGTATTAAGTTTCATTATCACTTTATATTGTGAGTTAATCCTCACCGTGGTTTTTCCCTTATTGGGTTTTCTACATAAAATATGGTGTTCATTGTGTTGATTTTCTTTTTTTCTATCTACATTTCATGTTCATACTTAATAACTGATTAGTGTGGTTGTGAAGTTGATAAGTGTTTGAAGTCTTCTGATTAAATTTGGTGAAAATTGATTCACCCCTCTCATAGTTGTCTCGTGCCTTTTAACAATTGGTATCAAACTTTGGTTCCTTGGTGTAGAGCTTAACCGCTTAAGGAAGATTTGATGGTGCATAAGTTGGTGATCCCTATGTTTGATGGATCTGATTAAAATGAATGAAAAGTGAAAATAAGAGGATATATTATCTTTCTTGGTTACAAGACCTAGAAGGCTATTGAGACAAAATATGTTACATTGACGAGTGGTCTTACTACTATATATGAGGTTTTTTCTTACGAGGAGAATGAAAAAGAGAGGTATGCTATTTACATTTCTTTATCCAAGACTAAGCAAAATAAAGTTATCTCTCTAAGCACTAGTTATGAAGTTTGGAAGAAGTTGGAAGATCTTTATAAAGGAAATTATAGGGTGAAATTGACAAGGAAGCTAATGGCTAAGCATAGACATGAGAATATAAAAATAGAAGAAGGAGAAGACATTGCAAGCTATTTTCAAAGGATTGATTTGCTAGGAATTGAAGTTAGGAATTAAGGGGGTAATCTGACTGATAAAGATATAATTGAGAAGATTCTAATGAACCTAACAAAGTGTTATAGTGACAATGTTTTAGCTATTGATTGAACAAATGATCCTAAGAAATATTCTAAAGAGGAGATATTTGGAACTTTGACTGCATTTAAGATGAGAAAGCTTGGAAATGAGGAAAATATAGAAATAACATTTAAAGCAAGAAAGATTGAAGATGATCTAGATAGTGATGGTTTAGATAGTGATGGTTTAGATAGTGATGGTTTAGATAGTGATGGTTTAGATAGTGATGGTATGTTTTCCTTTAAATGTTTTAGTTATGGTAATACTATTCATTAGTCTTCAAGATGTTTGAATAAAGTTGTACATAAGAAGAAAAAAAATCATAAAGATAGAAAGGATAAGAAATAGAAAAGGTTGTACTATGTTAGAGAAGAAGTTGGAATCTTTGATGATGAATCTAATTATGAGGGTGTTGATAGTGAATTCTTCTCTTAGCTTTGGAGAGTAAATATGTGTCTGCTAACTCTAGAAAATGTGCAAGAAAAGGTGATTTAGAGAACAAGAAGGATGAGATGGAAGGTACTTTTGTCACTGCATTTTATACTAGACAAAATGAATACTATTGGGTTATTGATAGTGGATTTTCTAATCAGATGACCAAAGATAAAAGTAAGTTCACTAAACTTGAAAAGGATGATGGTAGTTTGGTCATGTTTGGTGATGATTCTAGAGAAAAGATTGTTGGGAAAGGTACAATTAGTTTTGATGGAATTAACAACACTAATGATGTATATAATGTAAAGGGCCTAAGGAATAACCTATTGAGTGTTGGAAATATGTGTAGCAAAGGTTTCAATCTTGTGTTTCAGGATAATACCCATGAGATTAGAAAAGGATCTAGAGCTATGGTTGCTATAGGAAGGAAAACTCATGGAAAAATCTATTAGCTTAAGGGTGTTGATGGTCAGTGCCTTGGTTCTGAAGTTAATGAAAGTTGGTTAAGGAACTGGAGAATGGGACATGTAAACTTTGATAATATAGTTAAGATCAATTCAAGAGATGTTGTTTGTGGTCTACCTAAAATCATAAAGCATACTAACACTATTTGTAGAATTTTTTAGTTAGGGAAAAATACAAGATGTAATTTCAAAGGAAAAGAGAAAACTACTACCAGAATGTTGGAATTATTTCATACAGACCTTTGTGGTTCTACTAGAACAAGAAGCCTAAATAGTGATAGGTATTTCATGTTGCTTATTGATGATTATTCTCAAATTACAGGGGTTTCTTTTCTTAGAGAGAAGACTCAGGCTCTAGATAGGTTTAAAGTGTTCAAAGAAAGAGTAGAAAATCAAGTGAACCCAAGAATCAAATGTTTGAGATATGATAAAGGTGGAGAATTCACTTCTAGTGAGTTTAATGCATTTTTTGAAGAGCATGGCATAAAGAGACAATTTTCTACTTTGAGAACCCCTCAACAAAATGGAGTGGTTGAGAGAAAGAACCAAACTATACATGAAGCTACAAGAACCATGATGAAAGAAGTAAATGTACCTGATTATTAATGGAGAGAGGAAATACACACTATTGTTTATGTACTTAACAGAGCTGAGATCAGAGGCAACATTAAAAAGACTCCTTATGATTTATGGATTGGTAAGGCTCTTACTGTGAAATACTTTAAAGTTTTTTGAAGTAGATGTTACATTAAAGGAGATGATGAGAATCTTGGGAAGTTTGAAGCTAGATGTGATGAAGGGATTTTCCTTAGATATTCAATGACCAGCAAATCATATAGATACGTTAATAAAATATTGAGGAAGCTTGTTGAGAGTGCTAATGTGAAGGTTGATGAGGATATGAATAGACTCATTGAGATAAGTGAAGTTGAACCTAATGATCTTATTGGTGCACCAGTACTTGAAGAGAATAAGGAAGAGGAAGAAGAAAAAATTGAAGAAGAAGAAGAAGAAGAAAATGAACCAAAACTTTTTTCTAAAACTCCTAAGTATGTCCAGAAGAATCATCCAAAGGAAAGGATAATTGGAGAAAAGGGAAAGGTATGAATACAATAAGTAAAGTAGAAGTTGAGGTAAATTTTTGTTTACTTTCTAAAATAGAACCAAGTCTGTGTATAAAGCATGCAAAGTTGAGAGATGGGTTAGAGCTATGAAAGAAGAGTTGTATCAAATAGAGAAGAATTAGACATGGGAACTAGTTCCTAGACCTATGAATAAGAATGTAATTGGTTCAATGTGGGTGTTTAGGAATAAGTTGAATGAAAATGGTGAATTAATAAGAAACAAAGCAAGAATCATATGTAAGGTATATTCACAAGTTGAAGGCATAGACTTTGAAGATACATTTGTCCTGATGGAAAGAATGGAATCTATTAGGATGTTTTTGGGATTTTCTACCCACAAATATTTTGAAGTATATCATATGGATATTAAGTATGCATTTATAAATGGTGAACTGGAAGAAGTATACATGAAACAACCTAAAGGATTTTAGTTATTAGACAAACTGGATATGGTTTGTAAATTGAAGAAGGCATTGTATGGAATGAAACAAGCTCTAGGAATGGTATGCAAGATTGGATAGATACCTAACACAACAAGGATTTAGAAAAGGATCTACTGACAACAATCTTCACTTCAAAGTGCAAGGTAACAAAATTTTGATAGTGGAGGTATATGTTGATGATATCATATTTAGAGGAAATGAAGGTATGTGTAAGAGATTTGCAAAGGAAATACAAAAATAATTTGAAATGTCCATGATTAGTGAATTGAATTTCTTTCTTGGTCTACAAGTAAATGAAACTAACAAGGGAATATTTATTTCTCAATAAAAATATGTGAAAGATTTGTTAAAGAAGTTTGTATTGGATGACTCCAAACTGGTTAGTACTTCTATGGTGACTAGAGGTAAGCTAAGTAAAGATGATGAATCTACTAAAGCTAATGTAAATATAGATCTATGATTTGTGGAATGTTGAATCTTACTTCTACTAGACTGGATACCATGCATGTAATATTCTTAGTTGCTAGATTTCAAGCATATCCTAAAGAAGCACTACAACTATAAAGAGGATATTTAGATATCTTAAAGCCACACCGAATTATGGATTATGGTACATCCTAAGGATACTGATTTTACTTTAACTTCTTACACCAATGTAGATTAAGATGGTTGTGTGGACGACCGAAAGATTAACAGTGGAGGTACTTTCTTTCTTGGTAGAAGATTGGTTGCATGGTTAAGTAAGAAAAAATAATCAATTTTTTTATCCACTACAAAAGTAGAGTATATTGTTACATATTGTTGCTCATAGGTTTTGTGGATGAAGCAATGGTACAGGGGCACCTTTGGGAAAAATTTGTTCATCAAGGTTGTTAAGTAGGCTTTAGGATTTTGAGGCGTTATGCATTCAATAAGGTCCTATTGACAATTTAATATTTTAATGACTCATATTAGATGGTAATTAGGTGTTTAGAAGGTCTAGGTTGGTAAAATTGAAAAAAATCATGAAAAGTTGTCATATTGAGCAAAAAGATGTAAACTTACAAAAAAGTGCAAAAACATATATTTGTGGAATGCCAACAATTAAGTCATTCAAAATTCATTTTTATCCATTGTTTTAGTTAGTTTAGGAGGGAAAAATAATATATATGATGGAAAGCATCGATGTAAGGTTGGCTTGAAGTTTTGAAAAGAGAAAACAATCAATAAATATCAATTTTACTATATTTTTTGGTAAATTCTTTAGTTGCAGACTCTATACAGTCTTGTACAATAGAATTTTTTCTTTAAATATTGTGGGATTGTTCAAGGAATTTGTTAAATTCAAATTTCTTCTGGTTTGAGGGCTTAATATTGATTTTGCTGAAAGTTTGAGGCAATACTCAAAAATTTCATGTGAGTACCCTATTCGTAGGGTTTGTTGATTTCAATATTAAAATTGTCCCATTCCACCTTCTGTGAAGATGATATCTCATTAGAAAGGGTAGTTTCAATTAGTAGAAAGTGTGTAGATGGTTATTTTGTGTAGGGGAGATCAAAAGAAGTTTTGGGAATGATTACCTAAAAGTGAAAAATGTTTTCCTTGTGAATTTGAGAGGTTAGAGTATGTAAATGTATGAAGTGAGAGTATGTAAATGTATGAAATTGGTTGGGGCAGCACTATTTATTGTCAGTTTGAGTATGTGCATGGATAATAGATGGTGTTTGAAGTGGTTCTAGGGTTGGAGGATGCCAATAAGTTTTTTTTCAATAAAACCCTAGGAAAAGTGCTAAAAAGGATGGTTTCTAGTTCAGGAACCTTGGGAAGTGTTTCTAAAAACAAGTTGTGAATTCTTTGGTTTTGTAGCCTTTGGATTGCTGCCCAAGTGGTTTTAGTGGTTGGTAAGAAGTTTTGAGACATGTTTCTTGGTAAAAGAGACCTAATTTGATAAGGTTGTTCAAAAGTAACTAGTTGAAGTTGTGTGATATGTTGTCATGTGCCCTAATGGGTCTTTGAAAAGGTATTGGTCCTGATCTAAATGTACCTTCTCTAAAATATATATTTGATTGAGTCAAGAAGGACTACTATAAGGAATTGGTGAAATTTTGTTGTGTTAAAGATAAGTTGAAGATTGAGACTTGGTATGTTGTTGAATTTGATTGAGATTGTGTTGTTTGGTGTGAGGACCTCCCCTGATTAACATTAGGAAAACATTGAAGGATATTGGAGTAACATGTGATGATCATATTCCTATCTTCTATGATAATACAAGTGCTATAAACATTTCAAATAATCTGATAATGCATTCAAGAACAAAACATATATCTATCAGATATCAATTCTTGAGAGAAAAGGTGTTGGAGAATAAAGTCAAGCTGGAGTATGTGTCTGCAAGGGAACATATTGTAGCTATATTTACTAAGGCTATTCTGAAGGATACCTTTGATTATCTTAGGGAGAAGTTTGTGTTATTGTCCCTTCGAACTAGGTGCACATCTAAGTGCATCAGTCCAATGGATCCACAAATTCTTCATTTATTTGGACAGATGAATGGGTCTACTCCATAGGGGAAGTAGAAAGTTTTCATTATTGCAGTATGAGTTGTATGGGTGCACTCCTAAGGGGGAGTGAGAAATTTTTCTACTCTATAGTCTTCCACTACTTTGTTCTAGTTCTTGTAAATTTGGAATATGTCTTAATATTTTTCTTTGAGTTTTGGCAAAGATGTTTGTAGTTTGGTGCTGTGAAAGATGAGTTTCAGAGTTGTGTGTGTTTACATAGTATGGATGGACTGGTGGAAGGTGTTCTATGTTCAAAGGTTGTTGCACTTGCTACAAATGTATCTAAAGGTTTTTGAGATGTGTTCTTATGCATGATAAAGTGTGTTACATCATTCGTGTGTTATCTTCTTGCTGGAAAGTGTGTACTCCAATGTTCATCTGCTTTTTCATTAGGTTTGGTTGACCTAGTGTTTAAACTTCATATTAAGAATTAAAATAAAAGAATCATGTGGTTGATCAAAGATATTATTTTTGGTCTTGGTTAAGTGGTTAATTGGTCCACTCTCATTATTTTGCACCATGGGAATGTTGAGTTGTCAACCTAATTTGTATTTATGAAATGAAGCATATACATGTGGACCTTGGAGAAAGTCTCTAAGGTTGAAGATGGTATACATGCAAGTCGAGTTGTGAAGAATTAAATCATACAAAAATAATGAAGTGAGACACAATTGAAGAGTAAAGTTGTGCAAAAGTGATTTGAGGCAACAATACTTTATTATGTTAGATTCCTAAAACTAGTGAGCTGAAGGTTTCTACAATCTTCTAATCAAGGCTACGAATGTGTGTAAATTTTGGTTATCTTTTTTATCTATAGGTATTGAGCCTCCCTATTGGATAGTGAGTCCTTTCTATAGGTAGTGAGCCTTTTTATTTAGGCAATGAGCTCTTGGTAGTTCGCCTCTTGTGTTCAGTTTTTCTATCACTTTATATTGTGAGTTAATCCTCACCATGGTTTTTCCCTTATTGGGTTTTCAACATAAAAACATGGTGTTCATTGCATTTATTTTTCTTTCTGTTATCTATATTTCATATTCATACTTAATAACATATTAATGTGGTTGTGAAGTTGATAAGTGTTTGAAGTCTTTTGATTAATTTTGGTGACAACTGATTCAACCCCCTCTCATTTTTCCTATTCCTTTTAATAGTATGGACCATACCCTCAATAAATCCTTGCCTTTGAGCAGTGTAATGCATTTTGAAACAAGGAATGATAATGTTCTACAAGAAAACATAATTTGAATTCATGAAGATTTAGAAAACCTACAATATCAAGTGTAAAATGACAACATTTCAACTATTGCCATCCCTACTATAGATAACATTCACTAATTCTTGAAAGTGAAGATAGAGTTGCCCTTATGAAAAAAATAGTTCAAATCTTTTGAAAACATATCACCTTAACCACTAATTGTCCTTTACCTCCAAGTAATGTCACAAGCGAAGGAGGAATTCAAATTCCTCCTCCCACAACAATTGTTTGTATTCCTACCTATATACCAACTCTCAATTCACAATAATAATGCAACAAACTAGTAATGTGATTCCTTCCTTGGGTATTTCGGCTAGCATCCCTAGTACCTTTATGGCATCACACATAATATCCCCTACCACTTTACCACCTATAAGTGAACACTTACATCCCTCCAACTTTTTCACCTCCATCTCATAATTGAAACAATAACCCCATCATAAATAAACTATTCCAAACCATTTCATCCCTTGAAAAAGAAATTTCCACCATCAACTAAAATCAAAATGGCCCATCAACATATTATGTCAAAAGAAACTTATTTTCCTTGGAGATATTGTGAACGTCGATGCCATAAGCTGTAGAGGTGCCTAGATTTGAAAAATATGGTGGAAAGGGAGATCCTTCTAACCACATAATGCTTATGCCACCTTATGTAGTGACTTTTTCCTTGATGATAAAATCTTGGCTAAGACTTTCCCTAGGTCTTTGAAAGATACTGCCTTGGAATGGTTATCTTCATTACTAAACAACTCAATTTGTTCATTGGTGACTCTCACATTTTTATAGCCACATTGGTATGGTTTTATAGTAATTTTAAAAATATTTGGATTAGAATTTCATGAAAAATAACATCCCGATAGCTAAAAATATTTATTTACAAATATTATATAAACATGTAGTAAAATGGGATCTAGCACCTAAACCAAATTTCTTCATATATCAAAATGGAAATGAATAGAACTATCTCAAACACCTAGTTGGATACTATCAATGGAAGAGCCAAAATGATGGATCGAGGTTTTATACCTTTTGAATATTGAAGGTGATGATAATTAATTGATTATTAATTAAATTAATTTGATGATGTACATATGCACTTATGTTAACTATCAAAATGTGTCAAACTATTATGATTTTTTTAAAAATAATAGAATTGAAATACATAAAAAAAAAATTATAAGAGAAAAGAAGAGACATAGATGAACCTATCATATAAAACTAATCTTGAAATGGCTATATAAAGGTATAGTCTCCCTATACCTAGGAGTGCATATACTTAGAATCAAATTTCATATTTTGGTGCTACTTTCCTACAACTTCTTCTCCTCTACACTAAGTGTCAAAACTAAATTTTTCACTAATAAAATTCACTTTTTCTACTTTTTTGACTTGTAGTACTTGAATTATTGGATGAATAATTAGGTCTTCAATCCTCTCCCAAATTTTAATTCAAATCAATAACCTACACACAAAAACAAGGGGAAAGGGTTGTGTTGTATAAGGGCTTGCCTAATTCAAACCCCATTTTGACATTTCTACCTCTACAATGTCTATGATGATGTAAAAGAGAGCTTAACCTTAATCAAGCAAAGGGTAAATGATAAACAAGTTACAAATCGACAATTGTTGCAACTAACCACTCAAATGTACATTCTTTAGTGAACGAGAGTCATTATCCTAATCACCTTCAAGTATAATTAAATGCTTGATTTGAAGTCTTGAAAGTGTTAGTACTCATAAAATAAAGAGACATGAAACACAAAAAAATTGACATACAATATTTATGTGTTGCTAACATACTAATTAATTGAATTTTTTTTTTTATATAGTTCTGCTAATTCTACTCTTGACTACTTTTAGGATGCTCAATTTCCTTCTCAAAAAAGCTAGGATTGCTTAGTTCAAATGTTGTGCCTTTAAACTAGTGAGAAAGAGCTATATTTATATGCAATTCTTTAATTTCTCACTAATCAATTACTGATAGCCAAAAAGTAAGTTTAAATTTCTAAATGTTAAAATTTGGACACTAACAAACTTGAATTGGGGAAAAAATAGGTTGAGAAAGGGTGTAAATGCCTTAGTCTAAACCTATTTTAGGGCCATAAGCATCAATAAATAAACATTAAATCTATTTTCCTAATTAAACTTGTAATTATTCGAAAACTATTACAAATTGAGAAAATTAAATGCATGATTGGGTGAATGACTACTTTAGTATGAGTTTTAAGTAAATTCATCCTCTCACTAAAGTGGGGGCTAAATGTAGTTAAAAAGACCCTTTGCTTGAAATTGGATTAATTCATGGTAAATTGGAATTAATGAGGTCTTAATCTAGTGTTGTGAGGCATTTTACATGTACACACTAGGACTTGGACCCTTGCAAATCAAATAACATACTTTTAATTATGTCTTGTAAAGGTGTTGTAAAGTCTTGTAAAGGAATTTCACACTTTTCTAGACTTAATTAACCTATTTCTCCTCATTTCGACATCATAAAATGTGTTCAATTACATTATTACATCAATCTAGAAGGTTCTTAACTTAAACTCAATGATAAACTAGTGTTGTAATGTGTCTTGCACATTCACATTGCTTTTTGTGTCCTTCTAGGCTATGTGGACATAATATTAGTGTTGTAAAGTGTATTTAATTACACTTTCACATTAATTTATGCGTCCCAAACCCTATTTAACATATACATAATCACTAATAGGTCCCTAATGATTCATATTGTGCATCTCAAGGCTTTAATTGATGAAACACCCAACAAAATGGCATTTTAGACCTTATTTCCTAATTCCTTGGCATCTGAGTTGTCAAATTTTCCCCTATGGGACCTATTCACCATCTGTGGTGAATGAATCCTATTTGTTCCCATTTTGACCTTTGAGTGAGAAATAAAGTGAAATTTGAGTTGATTTTGCTTCATGTAGGCCTTTGATGAGGTATAATCAAGATACTAAGGCACAATTGTCTATAAATGAGTGTTTTTATCCTCATTTTATATCTAACAACTCATTATTACATCTCTTTTCATTAATTCATCATCCATCTTCTCATCCAAGTCAAGCAATCTGGGGTTTCTTCATTAGAAGTCATCAAGTTAGCTTTCTAAAGCATTCAAGGGTTGGTTCTACATGTTATATTGAAGAATTTCAAGATCAATCATCATGAAAAGGTAATTTATTCCATTTTTGCATGCTTCATTCCTTGATTTTATCATTTTGGTTTAATTACCTAAACAAGGTTTGACCAAGGCAAACCCCCATGCCCTAACAATTAACATTTCTCTTTTTCTTCTTGTGTGTTTGTAGATTTAGGTCCTTTGGAAGCTTAGAAACCATTGAAGATAAAGTTTTAAATTCATTCAAGTCATCCCTTCATCATTCAATTCAAAGAATAAAAAATGTCATTTTCAAGCCTAAATCAGGCAGTTTCCGAAGCAAACACCTATAGGAAGTTAAAGTGTAGATCAAAAGCTTCAGAATCCACCTTTGAAAAATTAGAAATTCAAAAATGGACTCATTCACCATGGGTGGAAAATGAGTCCCACCATAGGCTCAATTTTGATTTTTCTACATTTTTGAGTACCCATTTGTTAAAAATGGGTTCTAACACAGTTTACCAAAATTGGGATTGATTCACCTAGAATGGTGAATGAGTCTATCGAGGCCTGAAAAATAGCATCATCAACATTCCAACATCAATTTTCAATCTTCATCAAATTTCCAGGTGCACACTTTCAATATGATTCACTTTTGTTGTATTTTTCTATTCATTTGTAGGTGATTTTGTAATACAAAATGTGTTTTCAAAAAAGTTATGTTCCTTAGGTTTTGTATGCTTAATCAATCAATTAGTTCATGTCACTACATTTAGATCATCTCATTTAGCTGATATAATATCATACACATATTAATTTGAGTGAACCCCCTAGATTTTGGGTGTCGGATCTATCTCTTTCGATTAGAGGAAAGACCCTAATTAAGTAAAATAAACAAAGCATCCCTAGTCCTTAAAATCTATGGTTTAGAGTGCAAGAACCTTGTAGTTATACTTATTCATGCTTAATATCCTAAATTTACATCATACCAAGATGGCATGAATTCATTAATTAAAGTAGTCAAAATCCTACCAATATTTGAAACTGATCCTGAAAATAAGCCAAGGAGGACTAAGACACCCTAGGTGGCATATTAGTCCCAAGGCTCAAATCTTGGGGTATAAACTCCAAAAAGGGACCTTTTCAGAGACATTCAAAATCAAGTTTCCAAGACCCATGGAGGACAAAGACACCCAAGGTGGCATTTTAGTCCCAGTCCACAAACCAATGTCACATAGAAAGAATCATTGAATGATAATGTATCTTTTGATGTTTGTCGAGGGGTGATCCCAAAATACTGGCTTACAATTTTTTGCCAAATTGGACACTAAATTAATTTTTTTCTAACTAAATTTTCACTTTTGGGTACTTATAGCAGCTAAATTGTGAGGAATTTGAAGACGACACAAACTAGTGATTTTTGAAATATTTTCTATAGATTCTATAGGAATTATGAAACAAGCACAAAACCACGAGCCACAGGATCAAACAACAAACAAAACACTTTCCACGCAAGAGATCTGCAAAACAAATGTGCAATTATCTTCAACAAGAAAAAGCTACAGAAGAGAGAAACTTTCAAGAAGATAGAAAGCTACAGATATTCTCTCATTAATAATTACAATGAGATCAAGAAACCCTTAAAAGGGAAACCCTAGTGTGCACACTTAATAATTAATAAATAATTAATTATTAATGTGCCTAAGTTTAGCTTAAGTAACTAAAGTGATAAGTGACTTAATTAATTAACCAATATGATTAAATTAATTAAGTAAAACAACTTATTACTCTAACACCCCCCCTTAAGATGAACTTAGGAAGTAGCTAAAACACTAAGAAAAAGATGCATGAAAGCAAAGATGGGTCCCGACAAACAAGGCCAAGTAAGGTACCCATGTACAAACAGAAGATCTCTATAAAGTGGAGAAATAGAGAAAACCTCGTGGGAACAAAACTCTACTCCAAGAAGAGATCAAAGGTGATTGAAGGATTGAAAAGCCTCCAAATCAAGGAAATGTCCTAAAAAAGAAGAACATGTAGAACATCACAGAAGCATGAAGAAGCTGCAAACTCTGTCAAAAGATGACTGCTATGGTGCCAAAGAACCTCCTTTGAAGATAGGATGATCAGGATCAAGAAGACAACAATCTGCATGAGTGCCCCCAATGACACTACTTGAATCAGATGGAAAACAAAGGCAAACACCTGGAACAAAGATACAGATGGCACAAGTACCAATAGTCTGAAGAATTGATCATTAAAAAGTGGAAGGTCGCCTCCAAAAAATAGGAATGTAAGAGTGTCCATATGGTAAGTGATCCATCTCACCAAAATGCATGGGTAACCAGCCGCTGCATCCACCTAGTACATAGGAACAAATACTGTATACATAGCTCACTCCATCGAAACCAAGGAAGCATTAACACCAATAGTAGAAACCCCCCATAATGCTAAAAAGGGAGAGGCATGACAGGTACACTGAAACTGAATGCCAGAAAGTAGTGCATGAAGAGGAACCAAGAGCATCTGAAAGTGCACAAGAAAGCACCTGCAACTAAAAAAGTGGTGTGCAAAACAAAGCACACATATGAGGCTGGAATCATATGGATCCACTATTGTCGTGGAGGGACACTCACCGGACAAAGGTGTGATGGAAAAACAAGGGCACTACACAACCCCCCCATGGCACTTTATAATACAATGCGAGTACAAAATATGGCACAAAGTGATGTGCAAGAAGTCCAATACAACACATACATGCTGAGGCACTTTATCTCAGTGCGTTTACAAAATATAAATACATGCAATGTGAGCCCATAATGTCTACAATGTCCAAATAGGACAACATGCTGAAATACAATTCTCTTATAGAAAAAAGAGGAAACTAGTAGCACCATGATGAAGTACACGAAAAAAAATGCAGTTTCAAAAAAAATGGCACCCAAAAATGTGTCCGGATGCAGAAGATATGGCCCGTCAAAGTCTCCAAAACGAGAACTGAACAGCAACGGCACTGAGAAAAAAGCTAGAAAACACTTTCCACACAAGAGATCTGCAAAACAAATGTGCAATTATCTTCAACAAGAAAAAGCTACAGAAGAGAGAAACTTTCAAGAAGATAGAAAGCTACAGATATTCTCTCATTAATAATTACAATGAGATCAAGAAACCCTTAAAAGGGAAACCCTAGTGTGCACACTTAATAATTAATAAATAATTAATTATTAATGTGCCTAAGTTTAGCTTAAGTAACTAAAGTGATAAGTGACTTAATTAATTAACCAATATGATTAAATTAATTAAGTAAAACAACTTATTACTCTAACAGATTGTAAATATATATATTTTTTAAATTGGAATTAGATTACACTTCTTTTTCCATCTTCAAAAACTAGTTTTTTTAGTAAATACTATTTTTAAGAAGTGATGCTCACCGTATAAAACACAATTTTTTTTCTATGAAGGATAAAAGTCTATTTTTTTTAATTTAGATTTGTAACTATGATATCTAGTGCTTTCATTTGGTTTCATATTATTTTATCTTTTTCTTAATTAAGTTTTGAAGTCAAACCAACTACAATTTAGACATAGGTAGACTATATACAATATAATTTTTTTTGTATGTATCAAAATTCAATTTATTGTTTTGTTGAATCAAGGACTTTATATCTAGTGTGTTGATATTTTTCAACTTTTTTTTTGATAATCTACTATTTTTCCACATGTGCAAAATAGAGAGCTTGATTTTTAGTGAAAAAGCTACATTCACAAGAAATAAAAAATAAATATAATAAAACTAATTTTATTTAAAATTATACTTTTTGGGAAGCTTATAATAAGGACTACATACTGTGACCAGGCAAAAATACCATTCCAGAAATGAGCAGCAACAAAAAATGTGCAAGAAACAATAAAAAAACCTAACACCTCAAGATTGGGCTAAAAGTTAAACCTAACAAAATAGATAGAAAAATAATACCTTGTTAAGCTACTCCTTTTGGTTGGCCCTTTGATTGTGGACATGATATATTCTCCTCTTGATGGAAAAATATGTATGAATTAGATGCAATATGGATGGAAAATAGATGAGGATGCTATGTTATATACAAGAAAATGAGAATTCTACCTAAGTATGGCTCAAATAAATTTTTTGCAAGAGTTTGGTTAGCACAATGATCAACCCTCTAAATGAGAGAAAAGAGGGGGTATTTATAGAGGAAGTTGTTGAGATTTATCCAACAAGGTCAAGATGAAGGGATATGGTGAGTTGAGGATTCACAAGACCTCACATATTGACATGTGGAATGTGAGATGGCTTAGGGATGGTGATGTGTAAATGAGGTGTAAGGAGGCTACATGAGTTGGAAGAAGTACAAGTACTTTGCAAGTACCTTGGGGAATGAGAAGATTTTCTCAAAAAGGAACTTCTTGTCCCCAAGTGGGAATGAAGGTGAATTTTGAAATTTTTTAGAATTCCTCAAAAATATTCATTGGAAAAGGGAAAGTAGTTGGAGAAATAAATGTGAATTAAAAATTCACATACTTTCAAGAATCTAATGGACAAGAAAAGGTTCCAAAAAGGGAATCCTTTGTCCACATGTGACTTGATGTGACAAGTCAAAAGATTCTAGAAGATGAATGGGAAGAGGAGATTCTAGGAGGACTAAATGTGAATTTAAAATTCACAAGGAAAAAGGGTCAATACCAAGAAAGAAAAATGAAAAGGTTGACTAAAAAGGCATGCTAAATGTGGCTAATGAACTTGAATAAGGTTGTGCAAACACATGATTAAGATAATTAACTAAAGATTAGAAGCAAGAGGCAAATGTTGGAGGATGTGACACATCCTACCATAAATTAATTAAATTAATTATGATTAGAAGAGGGTTAGATGGATAAGAGGAATTAGAGACCAACTTGCAAAAGTTGGAGGATGTGACGATAAGAGAGAAAAAGAAGAATTAAAAATTGGCTTAAATTCAAAGATTTTGCATGACTAAATTAAATAAAGTGGTATATTTATTTAATTTAGAGAGGAAAGAAGGTAAAATTATTTAATTATTAAATTAAATACTTTAGGAACCTTATGAAAATGATGAAATATTAATTAAATGAATGATTTAATTAATACCGACAAAGTAGATGAGTAAAGGGATGAATAAGGAGACAAATTTTACCATATGGAAGTGGTTGAATTTGGATTTCTACACTTACAAAAAATAAATTTTAAATGAATTTGTTTGATCCCCCAAAAAGTAAATCAAAAGTGATTTTTATTAGCATTTTGATAGTTGTAAAGGAGAATTTATTGAAGGTGTGGTTAAAACTAGCGGGGTTCTATTCAAGGGGGTTTTATCTAACGTGGTTCGATCAAACCCTCTTCAATTGGAATCCTTTAAATGGAACTTTTCAAGGCTTAAATCATTATATTTTTTAAAAATATATGATTTCAACAAAAAGTAGGATCTCCCAAAAATTGTAAACCATTATTGTAGGATCACCTTAGTGTTTTCCATAAAAACATATAGTTTATTAGGCTTGTGGGTGCAAAATAGGACCAAATAAGCCATAAAGAATCATAAATAAAGCAAGGTGTGCCCAAACTAGTGTGAAAATGTAAGGGTATGCATTTTACTACATTACATTTAGCCCCCACTTTAGGGAGAGGATGGACTTGCTTCAAAATTAGACTAAATTAGTCAACCACACAATCAAAATAGGTTCAAATGTAAAAATGATAGTGAGATAGGATGAAAATAATCAAGAGGATGGCCAAGCCACCAGGATCAAGATCCTATGGCAAACCAACAAAAGCACAAAAGAACACACTTGTAGATGATATATGAAGCCATAACTAGATCATAAAAATACACCATCAAAAATAGGAAAAGGTAAAAGAAAAATGAAAAAGGGAAAATACAACGGATCAAGCTTTGCTTTTCCATCCAACACGGTGGAACATGTTTATGTTTTTTTTCCAAAAAATTTTACAAGTGGAATGTATTGTCCACTATGCAAACAAAACTCACTCTCCCAAGGGCTAGTGGGAGCTAGTTGTCCACTAGGTGAGCCCTAAGAGGTCCATATCAAATTCATAACCTCATGACTATGATAAAGAAAAAAAATCATACTTACAAGGGCTAGTGAAGCTAGGTGTTGACTAGGTAAGCCCCAAGGGACCATATCAAAGTATCTCTGTGATTTTAATAAGGTAGAAATGGAAAAAAAAGCAACAAGAAAGATGGATGCTCAAAGTAACTTTTCTTAATTCATGCAAGGTCTTAATCTTAGGGTATAATGTGCTTAATGTCTCCAAAAGAGGATAAATACAAGGTCTCATTGATGTAGACTCAGAAGGCCAAAACTCATTTAAAGTGACAACCTACCTTCAAGAGGCATCTAACAAGATTAAAATGGCCTATTACATCAATTAAAATAATTCACAAAGTTTGACAAAAATCAAAAGTAGGTTTTCCCCCTTTCACCCTTACAATCCTAACAGTAGTGCAAACTCAATTTTTGTCCTTTAACTCAACCAATTCCCAAAACACCTAACAAAAAAAAGGTATATTTAGATATATCTCTTAACTAGGCACAACTCCTTCGGACCAAACCCTTGAAATCACTGCTCCTACCCTAACCTAATTAGGGTAATTAATCCTAAATTACAAAGTAACTTTTTTTTAAAATTATCACAAAAACCTAAAACCTTGATACAACAATTCCCATGAGGCTCAAACCACTAAATCCACAATTTTTTTTCAGATTTGATCCCTCTAACATAGCAAACCATAAAACCATTGAATCATGCTAAACCAAGAGGGTTTAATCAAAGTCATACTTACACAACTTCCCTAACCTTTCCACCAACTCATACACTTGTATTTTGAACCCAAATGCTTAAAATTTGAAAATAACTTCCCCACTCTCATTGATTTTTACAAACCCTAGACCCAAAGCTCCATTTTCATGTATTTTCCTTCCAAAAAATCAATAAAACAACAACCTTATCTCCCTTTCTACTCCTCCACAATGCTAATCATACATACTACCTCCTATTTAGACTCCCTGGGGTCCATTACACTTGTTACAATAGATAAAATCAATGTAAGGGCTGTTAAATCATGTTTGTGGTTACAAAACCCTCAAACAAGGTGTTCTCAATCTGCTACAAGAAAACTAAGATTTCTAACACAAAACACTATTAAATTCTTTCAAAATTGAAGCAAAAGAGTGATAACATAGGCCTCCACAAGATAGGACTGATTACATTACAAGATCAGGTTGTACGAGTACGTATAGTTTTGTAAATTATCAAGAAAACTTAGAAATGTGAGAAAAAAATAGAGTTCTTATTCCACTACTCCAAATCTTCAAGCCAACATTATGAACAATGTTCCATGCCTTTTTAAGGACTTCTCCACTCAAAACCCAATGAACAACTGCTCTCAACTAAATTTTGAGCCTCTCCTGATTGTTGGAGGCCAAATTACACTTGTTTACATGTTTTAATGTTGATAACCTTACATGCTTTGCAATGTTTACACTTTTTGACCCTCATAATCACCTAAAATATTTATGATGGTCTAATTAGACCTTATTGGACCACAAAAACATGACCTTATGCTTAAAAAAATATTAACCTACCTAGACCCCAGTTGTCATCATTGACAATTACTTCACATATTTGACCTTGTTTAAAAAAATGGATCAATGAGACACCAAATGGTCCTTTTAGATATTATTAAATCAAATAAACATAAAAAAACCTTGTAACGAACCTAGAAAATTTTATGATCAACATCTAATTCTCCAATTGTGAACATAAGGTGTAGGTGCTCCTACACCACTTATCCTGGGGAACATCATACCCAATGCTTCCAAGAGAGGACAAGGGAAAAATATCTAATCTTGTTTCCAAGAGAGGACAAGTGCAAGGTAGCATCTTGTGGAACATTGTATATAATGTTTCCAAGAGAGGACAAGGAAATATAACACTCTCAAAGGAATTAAAACCCAATGACACCACCAAAAGAAAAAACACATCACATAAAGAAAGAAAATCACATCAAGGAACATAAAAAATACGAATGAAATCATACCTTGAATAATTCCAATGTATGCCTCCACCTTAAAGGAATTTATAACACCATGTTGTGATAAATTACTTTAAAGTAGCCAAATATGAAGAAAAAGAGGGTTTCCCACAAAATGCATAACTCAATACATCACATGCGAGCCAACTTAAGGAATGTCCTACACATCCCAAGCTTTCTCTTTACATATACATGAAAGGTGATCAACTAGCCAAAAGAGGCAATGACAAGTGAAATATGAGGAAAAGGCTAACTAACCCCTTTCCCCCACTTAGTATAGGACAACTATGAGCCAAAATGATTGATGAGGTGAATAATAGAGTGAAAATCTATATCGATTAAAGGAATGAGGTGCCCCTACATAAGGAAGAGCACCAAACTCCTTAAGATGTTGGATTTTACTTCTCAAAGTGTGACATTTGTTAGTAACATGACCATGAACTCTATGATATGCACAAAAATAATGTTTGGATTAAGATTTCTTTCATGTTCTTGGAGGGAGGGATATCAAAGGATCTTGGAGGAATCTCAACAAGATACTTCTTGATTAAAACTAGAAGATGTTGCTTTTTTTTATGAAAAAGATATATATTTTTTTAGGAGATGATGCCATACTTACACAAGACTCTTTAGGTTGTGATATTTTGTACTCTTCTTTAAAGAAAGGTATAAAATATAGTGAATTTAAATCATTAGTGTTTTTCATGATGACATTGACATGAAGTGAAGATTTCTTTATTTGTTTCATTACTTGCAAAGGATAATCGTTAAGACCACTAGTGTTTATCAGTTCAGGATGCGCTACTGTGAAAGTTAGCTTAGATGGATTTCTTTTATAGTTTTGATATTAAGTGAAGGCTTGTTTGTGTCTTTTGAGGGAAAACAACCAAGACCACTAGTTTTTTCATATTATCATATGAGCTACTGTCATTTGGATTAAATGTAGAGCTGACACTTGTAAACCATCTCCCAAAGTTGTAAGGAATTAATCAAGGTACCAAAGGAATGCATACAAATAAACTCATACCCTTTTGCACAGTTATAAGCAAAAAAATGTATGCCAAACTTCTATCATTTATATCTTTTAGTCTATCCAACCAATTTTTTTGAAAACTTTCTCATATATGTACTTAATAGTCCTGAGTAACATAGTAAAATTGCATATGTTGATCTTCCAACATGAGTAATTTTAGACCAAATTAACAAATCAAAGTAACACTAAATTTTTTTTACCTTATTAGACACAAATATCAAAAAATAGACTTGACATCAATGACAACACATCAAAGGGTTCTTCTTCATTATTGAAATATTAATCTCATCCATTGATCATTATACATCGTCACTCAAACCTTTCCATTCAATTGAATTCAGATTTCTATAAAAGCAACCTATCATTATCAATTTAAGGTTCACCATAATCTTCAATATTTTTCTACCATATCACTATCCTAAGATCTTGCTACTACACATCAAGCTTATCAAACAAATTGTATAATATAAATTTGAGAGAAAACAAAGAAAAATGGAGAGGAATTGACTTTGGCATAGGAATTGAAGTAAAATTGATTTATTAATTGGGTTTATATTGTCTTTTATGCTTCATTGATAGTTTAGGATCATTATGAACTAAACTTATGTAGTTTTTTGGTTGCTATCGTTCATTCATGTTTTTCCCCGAATTTCCACTATCTACAACATCTACTAATTTATTGGAATTCAACCTTTGGTGATTGAGAACAAGATTACACCCTTACAAAAATTCAAACCACTTCATGTGTCATTGGTTAAGCTTGGTATAGATGTTAATAAATTTTGTAGCATGATGATCTATATAATACATACAATCCTTAGGAAGAAAATATTATCATCACTTCTTAAGGCCTGTGCTACAATACAAAACTCTTGATCATAAATGAAATAACTCTTCTTGGAATCATTAATATTTTCATTCAAGTTATTGGTCTACGTTCTTGGTTGATAACCCCTCCTATGGTAATCCCACTTATGTCACAATCCTCTTGAAATACTTTTGTAAGATCGAGTAATTCCAATATTGACTCCTTGATGACCTTCTTCATAAAGACCTCAAAAATTTTATTCAGTGATGTTGTCCACTTAAACTCCTTTCTATCTCCTCTTATGGTTTCATTTGTGAGTGTATATATCCTACTAGAATTTTTAATAAAACTGCAATAAAATTTAAATAAATCATGGAAACTTAAAACCTCATGTACAGTTCTACGTGTAAGCTTCTTTATTATTTATCACACCTCATTTGGATCCATTTGTAACCCTTGAGGTGGGATGATATATCCCAAATAGACCTAATTCTCTTTGGTAAAATTTTATTTCCTTAAGTTCCCCAACAATTTTTCCTCCTTGAGCCTTTATAGGACCTTCCTAATGTGTAATAAATTGTCTTCCCTATTGGCAAAACTTAAAATATTGTCCGGGTAAGCAATTACATATTTTCTTAAAAATGGTTTCAACACTTCATTCATTAACTACATACACTAGTACAAAAACAACAATATATGACTAAATAAACTACTAAAAATTGTATATAAATGACTAATTTTGGTCACGTGACCATTAGTAGTTTATTGTCGATCATTTATAATGTGACCAAATTTATGACTAAACAATTTTAGTCATTGATTTGGTCATTGATTTAGTCATTGATTGTTGTTAACTGGTCATTTATTTAGTCAAATATTTAGTCATATATTTAGAAATTAATTTAGTCATTGATTATTGTTAACTGGTCATTTATTTAGTCATGGTGTCATTTATTTAGTCATAGTAGTCATTTTATTTAGTCATGGTAGTCATTTATTTAGTCACCATAGTTATTATAGTCATTTATTTAGTCATTGTTTAGTCATTTATTTAGTCATGTTAATCATTTATTTAGTCATTTATGAACTAATGCTTTCAAATGTGTATGTAAACTCTTATGTTTGGAGAACATTGTTACAATAAATAGTCTATGAAATTGCAAACCAAGAGAAAATTTTGTTGTGATTGAAAGATATAAAACTTTAAAGCTCTTATGTTATTAAAACTTCAACAAATTTGGGATTGAAATAACATTGGAAAAATAATTCTCTATATATTCAAATTGTATATAAAATATGTTACAAAGAACTCTATATATAGAGTTTTGAATACAAAATCTTTCGCAGTATGCAAACTTCTGATTTATTATACTTTTGAAATTGTAAAAAATTAAAACTAAATGGTGTGAATGCATGTCTTCAGTGATGCCACTGGTGCACATGAGATGGGATATAAATGTATCTAGTAAGGCACTAGTTTTGCATTTTCTCCTTACTCTGTACCTGTCCACAATAAAAAAAATAAACATATTACTAGGTAGCATAAATAATGAATATCTTAAAAGCAGATACCCATAAGAATTAGAGTAAGTATAATAAATAAAAATACATAGAATTAATGATATTACAAAAGAAATGCATTTGTAAAAGAATTAATATCAAAGTAATATATCTTAAATATTACTAGCTTATCAGTCAATATATCCTTGCTTTGTACTATCCATAAACATATTACTAAATAGCAGTAAACAATGAATATCTTAAATGTAGATACCCATAAGCATTAGAGCAAGTCTAATAAAAAAAAAGCATAGAATTAATGATATTGCAAAAGAATAAATATCAAAGTAATTCTTAAATATATTACTAACTTATCAGAGTTAGTCTAATAAATAAAAAATGCATAGAATTAGTGATATTGCAAAAGAAATGCTTGAGACCATTAAAGCATCTATCCACTTCCAGAACAAGCTGAATGGCCTAGAATGTGTTTTTTTGCAATTTCATACAATGTTAAGGCCAAAAAACAAAGATCAACTTCCAACATAACTATTGAAGCCCAAAACAAATTTTTGTCCTCATAACTTTTGACTCTAATACCTATAAAAAATTAACATCTCTCTAATATAGAAGCCTCTAAAAGATGTATGATTTCAACTTTTAAAATGGATGGCATATCTAGGGCATTAGTGCCAACTTGTTCAAGAATTTCAAATTTGATCATCCCGAATGCATTTGTTGAAAGTTTATCGTACCTTTATAACTCCTAATACTCTTGAGCTTATCCATCACTTAAACCTCCTATTCAATAAAATGGGTTTTATCTAAAATATAAAGAGAATATTATAATGGTAGTTATATAACCTTTAGTGCTAGTATCTAGATTTAGTTAGAATAAAAGCTTATCCATATTATAAAATGTTTATACCACAAAAAGAAGATTCATAATGACCTTGATAACATATCAAATATATATCTATGTATTATATACCTTTGGAATAAAACCAAAGCTCAATTCCATTAATAGTAATAGGATCACTATAAATTTCCTTTCCAAAATTCCAAAGCAATCTTTCTATAGTAATGCAAATGTATTTATTCATAGATCCTCATTTCAACTAATGGAACTTCACACTAACTACTATACATAAATTACATTTTCCTCATACCCTCAAGCAAATATTTCTCTTTCTTAGCTATCACATTACAACCATGATTTTTTTTTTTGATTATTTTGTTTTGGTTCAAATAGTTACAAGGGTCCAACTTACAAGTTTTTCCATGATTACACACATGACTGGGTATAAGACAGATTAGATTCATGACCATTTTCATTATGATTGTGAAGGAAATGTTGTTACAAAATTTTAGACATTGGAGGTCAATTGCATTGATCCTATGGGCAGCCATGTTTCATAGCTTGCATTGTCATGAATGAAATTCCATTCAGACAAATCATTAGTTTAACAAGAACAAAAAAAATCATAAATTAACCTATAAAGAAAAGGGGGAAAAATAAATGCATATATGGTAGTGTAACACCAAACTCTACAACCTTTCCTAGTATCCTCCCTGCCTATTCCAAAATGAGAATTTTGGAGTAGGGCATGGATATCTACTAAAAGCATGAAAACAATTTGCAAGTGCCCAAGTAAGCATGCATACAAAATGTGGAGGAGTTGACAAGGAAGCTAGTTGTTTGACAAAATACCTCAAGAAGTGTGATCTCATGGGATGTAAGTATTGCAAGATATGCACAAAATATATTTTTTGAAGGTTTTTAGAAGTTTCAAGCAAATGCAATCGACATGTATAAAGCCAAATTTCACTACTTGTTCAACATCCCTATTGCCTGTGCCAAAATGGGAGCTTTGCAACAAGGTATGAACAACCATCAAATCATAAAGGATGATTGAATTTTTCTAGAGGTTGTGGTTGTAACTACCTTCGTAGAAAAGAATGAAATACATGAAACAATATGCAAGACATGTGAACTATTTGAAATAATGCCTCAAAGAATGCAAAGAAAACACAAGACACATGAACTATTTGACAAAATGCCACAGAGAAATGCAAGCATAGTTAAACAACATGTCTCAAAGAGATGTGATCTCATAGAATGCAATGATTGCATGGTATGCACATGATGGGTTTGTTGAAAAGGCTTTAGAAACTTTCAAGAAATTGCATTATATAGGTGCAAGGATGTATTCCACAACAGTTATCAACAAAATGCGGAAGCATAGACTAGGAACATGAACTGTTTGATAGAAGTCTCAAAGAATGTGGTCTCACGGGGGTGCGCTAATTGTAAGGAAAGATAGATGCGGAAACAACTCTCCTAATGCCAAAACCTCAGAGAAGAATGCAAATATACTTTTAATTTTTCAATTACAGTTCAATTAAGATGCACTATGAAGTTAATATCGAAAACAGAGTATTGGAAAAATCACACAGGAACACCAAATATACGTGGGAAAACCCTTACAGGAGAAAAACCCACCACACCAAGATAAATCACCCTGTATTACAGTAATGGAGATTACATAAAAATGTTAGACTTATCTTTCTGGTGTCTATTTATAGCAGCATTCACCATGAACAATCTCGTATAGGAATCTTCAAATTATAATCATTACATAATAGAATACATTTACTGATCATACAACAATCTGTCAAACCAACCAATCATTGAACTATCGAACCATCGAGCATCTGAAAATGTAAACTATATTCATGGCATTCCCTATCTATCAAACTTCCTCACAGAACTGTCACAATGAACAAACATCCAATTGTTCAAATTTAGCTTTTCCTATTGGTCCACGAGACTCCACAAGATGGTCAAACTAGTCAAAAGAGATCACACTGTGTTGGCATCTCGGTGAGACACTAATAGTGTCTCGTCGATACCACATAGACTTCATATCAACTTCACCAAGAGTTACACTGAGCTTACAACATGCATTGACTTCATTTTTCCTTTCAGCAAGACTATCGTTCATGCCAAGACATCTCAATGAGCTTTCATGTGTTACACCGAAGCACCAAACAGTCGGTGAGACCTATTTCTTTCGCCAAGAGATCATAGCGAGGTCGAAAAGTCTCATAGATATGAGTTTACCATTTGGCCAAAGTATCACTCTTCAGTGAGACCACATATCGATAATCAAAGTCATAGCGATCTCAACATTCCTATCAACAAGACTTACCCCCTCGCCAAGAGGTTTCATCGAGCAACATTAGGTTACACAGAAAGCATGCAACTATCGGCAAGACCTATCACCTTTGCCAAGACGTTATGCCAAATACACACAAGTCATGTTAAGCACCAAGTCACAGTCGAAAATACTTACATCCTTCGCCGAGAGAACATACCGAACTCCAAGACTTACCCCAAAGGCTCCAACATAAAGCACTGTCGGCGAGACATGTTACTTTCGCTAAGATTTCTCACCGAGCCACCATGTTACACTGATGACTAACACTTGAGCCTTCATCGGTGAGACATTAACTTTCGTGGATACTTCTCACTAAGCAGTCATAGGTTAACCCGAAGCTCATGGTTGCTAAGAGTCTCCCTGATGCCTGATTGAATGGCATGTCAGCTAGAGATGTTCACATGGTGAAAGGTTACAATGACTACTCTATATCATAGTGATATGATTCTAAAGTGCAACCATTAAGTGAGACTCATCCAAGGTCACATCAACCTAAGAAAAACGTGATGTTACCAATCTGTTAGTCAGCTAGACATTTAGAATATCACATCGACTTGGATTCTAAAGAGGTGTATTGATTGAGGCATATTTCCAACAATCTCCACTTGATGAAGATCATATAGGCACCTCCAGAGCACAATTAAAACTTACTAAAAATCATGGGCACTAAGGCCCATTGAACTAGCACACCACCTGAACTTGGTAGTGCTCACTAGCTTCATCAATGCATCTGCAATATTCTCCATAGTATCAACTTTTTCCAAACTGACCTTTCCATCCTTAACCATATCTTATACAAAGTGATATTGCACATCAGTATGTTTCGTCCTGACATGGAAAATTGGATTCTTTGGCAAAAAAATTGCACTCTGACTATCTCATAAAATGGTTATTCTGTCTACATCAAAACCAATGTTAGAACACAAACATTTCAACCAAAATACTTCTTTACAAGCATGAGTAGCTACCATGTATTCAACCTCCATAGTGGACAAAGCGACTACAGCCTATCGCTTGCTCATCCAACTCACTACACCACCATTCATCATGAAAATGTATCCATTGGTGGACCTCCCGCTGTCAATGTCTCCTGCCCAATCAGAATCCACATAGCCATGAATACTAAGAGTCCTCTATGATTCAACCAAGTTCCCATGGTAACACAAAGCAAAATCTAAAGTGCCCTTCAAATATTTGAAAACTCTCTTTATAGCCTCCCAATGTGTTCTTCTAGGATTAGCCATAAACTCACTAAGAACTCCCACTGCTTGGGCAATGTCTAGCCTTGTACAGAACATTGCATACATGAGACTTCCAAATGCACTAGCATAGGGTACACTGGTTATGTCCTCCATCTTAGTAGGAGATTTTGGACAATCCTCAATGGATAGCTTCATTCCCTACAAGACTAGAACAACTAGCTGTTTGCAATCATTCATATAGAATCTCTCAAGAACAGTCCTAATATACTTACTCTGACTGAGACATAGTTTTCTAGTCATCCTATTCTTGGTTATCTCCATCCCTAGAATATACCTTTCCACACCAAGATCTTTCATTTTGAACTTAGCAGACAACTGAGACTTAAGATAAGAAATCATTAGTTTACTATTGCGAATGGACAACATATCATCAACATAAAGAGCAATAATAAGCACTCGATCACTTTCAACTTTATAATATACACAGTGATCATATTTTGATCTCACAAATCCCAAAGACAATACAAAAGTATCAAATTTCTAGTACCACATTCTAGGTGATTGCTTTAACCCATACAGAGACTTCTTTAATTTGCATACCTATTTTTCTTTACCATTTTCAACAAAGTGTTCAAGCTAGGACATATAGATTTCTTCTTCAAGATCACCATGAAGAAATGTTGTCTTCACATCCATCTGTTCTACCTCTAAGTCATATGCTACTCCAAGTGACAAAAGAAATGTGATAGATGTCAGCTTTGCTACAGGAGAAAATATTTCCCCATAGTCAATTCCCTCTAGCTGGGAATAACCCTTTAGAACCAGTCTTGCCTTGTACTTTTCTACACTACCATCCAGACCAATTTTCTTCTTAAATACCCATTTGCAGCCAATAGGTTTTCTGCCTTCAGGAATGGGCACCAAACTCAAGGTATTATTCTTTTCTAGTGATGCCATCTCTTCTTCCATGGCACCCAACCAAGAATCTGAATCAGATATTTTAATTGCCTCTTTTACAGTCCTAGGCTCATCAATGCTAGAAATCAAAGCATAGGCACAAATAGAATCAATCAATGAGAACCCATACCTATCTGGTTCTTTTCTTTCTCAGGTTGACCTCCTCATTGGTTGAGGCTGAGGTTCTTCTTCTTCAGAACTTTCAGAACTGCTTGAGCTCTCCTCAGTTTCAGGTACCTTTTGAATTTTCAATTCCTCTTTTTCTGAAGTAGGAGGAATTACTGCTACATCCTTATTGTTTTTTGACTTTTTCTTTGACTGTAGATCCAAGGTGGAAGGTTTTAGCTTATGAAAGATTACACTTTTTCTGTATTCAACCTTCTCTATAATAGGATTCCAAAGCTTGTATCCTTTAATGTTAGTACTATAGCCAATAAAAATACATTTGACAACCTTGTTCTCCAACTTAGATCTTTTCACATTTGGCACATATGCATGTGCTTCACACCCAAAAACTCGAATATGTCTAAGAGAGGGATTCTTACTAGACCATGCTTCCAAAGGTGTTCTCTCAACAAGAGCAAAGTTTGGAGACCAATTAATCAAGTAGCATGTAGTAGTAGTAGCCTCAGCCCAAAACTTCTCTTTCAAACCAACACTACTAAGCATACTCCGTGCTCTCTCCATCACCGTCCTACTGAACCTTTCTACAACTCCATTCTATTGTGGAGTATAAGGTGTATTCTTATGTCTTTTGATCCCATGGTCTTTACAGTATCTTTCAAATTCATCAAAATATAATTCACTACCATTATCAGTCCTTAAGCATTTTATTTTTCTACTAGTCTAATTTTCAACAAGATTTTTAAATTCTTTAAATCGATTGAACACTTTTGATTTAATTTTTTGCAAATAAACAAAATCTCTTCTTAAATAATCATCAATGAATGTCACATAGTATCTTGATTTAGACAAAGAGGGAACATCCACTGGACCAAACACATCCAAGTGAATATAATCTAGGAAACTAGAAGATTTATAAGGACTATCATAAAATGAAACATGATGTTGCTTTTCATATATAGAGTGTTCACAGAATTCAAATTCTAG
Organism: Sequoia sempervirens; assembly: GCA_007258455.2. Lineage (NCBI taxonomy): Eukaryota > Viridiplantae > Streptophyta > Pinopsida > Cupressales > Cupressaceae > Sequoia > Sequoia sempervirens. The sequence continues at coordinate 96,934 of VDFB02087634.1, read as the reverse complement.
ATTACAATCATCAAGTCCCTCAACTAGGTTCTTATTCTTTAAGGTTTTTAAACCTTTTTCTCCTATGTGGCCTAGCCTATGATGCCAAAACATAGTCTTCTCTGCTGGAAGTTTTACTTCCATAGAGTTTACATAATTAGGGATATTTCCCTTTTTACCTTCATGAGCAGCCTTTAGTGACTTTCCAAAGACACTATTACATTGAATAGCCTGTGCATCCAACTTGTACAGGGTACCAATTCGAGCACCTCTAGCCACCACCATTGAACCTCTAGTAATATTGCACCCATTTCCAGAGAACATGACTTGTACTCCAGTATCATTAAGCTTACTAACAGACATTGAATTTCAAGATAGCCCTATTATGTGCATAACATCATTAATTCCCTTTACTCTGCCATCAGGAAATTGTATTCTAACTCTTCCATGACCAACTATCTCCAAATTTGAATCACTTGCCAAGTACACCTTTCCACCATCATAGTCTTCATACTTTGTGAACTAGTCTCTATGAGATGCCATGTGAAAAGATGCACCAAAATCAATTAGCCAGACATCATTAGATGCCTATGTAGCCAAGGTTGCAATGAAGGCATCTGGATCACTATGAGAAGAGTCATTATCGGAAGAATACTTCTTCTTCTTCTCCTCCTCTTTACAATCCTTTCGGACATGACCGGGTTGCCTACAGTTCTAGCACTTCACCTTGGACTTCTTGCCAGTAGAATTTGATCTCTCCTCTAATTTCGATTTGGACTTCTTGTCCTGCTTGCCTTTCTCTTTCGGTCTTCCTTTGACAGGAAGAGCTTCCTTCGCCATCTCAAAATATTTTCTTCTCATTTCTTCTGACAGCAAAGAACCAACAAAATCTTCCATCTTGAAACTTGATGTTATACTCCCAATAGCCATCACTAGATGATCCCATGAGTCTAGCAAAGAACACAATAGAAGCATACAATGATCCTCTTCATTAATTTTTACACCAACAGATGATAATTGAGCAATCAGCATATTAAATGCGTTCAAATGATCAGCTACAAACCCTCCTTCCTACATTCTCAAAGAATACAACTTCTTCCTCAAGAATAGTTTATTCACCAATGACTTCCCCTAATAAATAGATGCTAGCCTCTTCCAAAAGGAAGATGCATTCTTCTCTTCATGCACATTCAGAAGTACTAAGTCTACCAAATAGAGCCTTATTAGCCCCTTAGACTTCCTATTTGCAAGGTCCCAATCTTCTTGCTTCATGCCTATAGGTTTAGTTCCAGACATGGCAAGCCACAAATCACGATCAACTAGAAGATCCTCCATCTTGAGTTTCCACAACTCAAAGTTATTGCCGTTGAACTTCTCTATTTCAAACTTTCCAAATGTGCTAGCCATCTTAACCTGTAATCAGAAATTAAAAACTCTACAAGAGTCCCACTGAATAGAATTGACTCAAAAAACCCAATGTACCCACAAGGATAACACAACTGGCCAGGCTCTGATACCACTTGTAAGCAAATTCAAGGTATGGAAAGAACTCTCCTAATGCCAAAAACTCATAGAAGAATGCAGATATAATTCTAATTTTTCAATTACAGTTCAATTAAGATGCACTATGAAGTTAATATCATAAATAGAGTATTGGAAAAATCACATAGGAACACCAGATGTACATGGGAAAACCCTTACGGGAGAAAAACCCACCACACCAAGAGAAATCACCTTGTATTACAGTAATGGAGATTAAATACAAATGTCAAACTTATCTTTTTGGTGTCTATTTATAGCAACATTCACCATGAACAATCTCATACAAGAATCTTCAAATTACAGTCATTACATAATATAATACATTTACTGATCATACAAAAATTTGTCAAACCAACCAATCATCGAACTATCGAACCATCAAGCATCTGTAACTACAAACTATATTCATGGCATTCCCTGTCTGTTGAACTTCCTCATAGAACTGTCACAACAAACAAACTTCCAACTGTTCAAATTCAACTTTTCCTATTTGTCCATGAGACTCCACATAAGATGGTCAAACTAGTCAAAAGAGATCACACTATGTTGGCATCTCAGTGAGACACTAACAGTGTCTCGCTGATGCCACATAGACTTCATATCGACTTCGTCAAGAGTTACACTAAGCTTACAACATGCATTGACTTTAGTTTTCCTTTTGGCAAGACTATCGTTCTTGCCAAGACATGTCAATGAGCTTTCATGTGTTACACCGAAGCACCAAATAGTTGGCGAGACCTATCGCTTTTTCTAGGAGATCATAACGAGGTCCAAAAGTCTCATAGATATGAGTTTACTATTCAACCAGAGTATCACTCTTTAGTGAGACCACATATTGATAATCAAAGTCATAGTGATCTCAACATTCCTATCGACAAGACTTACCCCCTCGCCAAGAGGTTTCATCGAGCAACATTACGTTACACCGAAAGCATACAACTATCGGTAAGACCTATCACCTTCACCAAGACGTTATGCTGAATACACACAAGTCATACTGAGCACCAAGTCACAATCGGCAAGACTTACATCCTTCACCAAGAGAACATACTGAACTCCAAGATTTACCCTGAAGGCTCCAATATAAAGCACTGTCGGCGAGACATGTTACTTTCGGTAAGAATTCTCACCGAGCGACCATGTTACACCGATGACTAACACTTGAGCCTTTGTTGGCGAGACATTAACTTTCATGGAGACTTCTCACCAAGCAGTCATAGGTTAACCTGAAGCCCGTGGTCACCAAGATTCTCCTCAATTCCTGATTGAATGGTCTTTTGGCCAGAGATGTTCACACGGTGAAAGGTTACAATGACTGCTCTATGTCACAGTGATATGATTCCAAATTGCAACCATTCAGTGAGACTCATCCAAGGTCACAACGACCTGAGCAAAACATGATGTTACCAATTTTCTAGTTGGCCAAACATTTAGAATATCACACCGACTTGGCTTCTAAAGATGTTTTAGCCTGTATTGATTGAGGCATATTTCCAACACTAATTATAGGTTATGCAAAAAATAGATTAAATGTGGAATCCAAACTAAGGATATGACCATGTGACAATTACCATTTGAGGAGGGTAAATGTGGAAGGTTTTGCTGCCATGTAATTACATCCATAAATGTCAGTCTCATTAAGGAATATTGGATCTAGGTATCAGATCCTTTAGTGCTTAAGAATTTGTAGCTATACTAGCTATAAACTATCTCTGGTCATATATTTTCATGTATGGAAAACCAATTATGAACTTTTTACTATCTAGATAACACGTACTTAATTTTTTTCTTCAGTGCTATACTTATAAATGTTATTATCTTTTGTATATCTCAACAAATATAATGAAACTTAAAAATTGCAAAATCATATAAAAACATCACCTGCATTGACCGTAGAAAAGCCCGCAAATCAGCATTTTCAACCATCAAATCTTGTTTCTTTGCCTCATAAGCATCTACCTGCCATTTAACAAATGCAAATGAGAATATTCCCAAATGTAATGGTACTGATTCTAATTTCAAATTTCAACAACTGTACCATTGAAATATTAATCTAAATATTAACTTACAATCATTTTGCACAAGTCCCCATCAGCCTTCTTTCCATTCCATGTCCCAAGTTTTCGTCCCTCTTTCTGCTTGCATAAGGAAATTTAAAAATGAAATAAATTAAGGTTGAAAGTTCAAAGTGAAAGAAAAAATAGTTAAAATTTAAAATGAAAGAAAACAAGATTGAAAGTTTCCTGCTATTGTTTTCAGCTAATATAGTAGAACACACAAATACAAATTTTTGAACCCTATAACTTCTGACATGGGAAAAAAATACTACAAGAAATGGAATACCTATAGAAAATTCATTATCTCAATGCCTGACATGGACTCTTTCTTTTTCTTCATTTGAACTTGGTTTAGTCTCTCGTGAGAAAAAAGGAAGCATAAGGAGAATTGTAGAGCAATAACTAAAATGGCATGCATAATCTTTCTAAAGTGGAAACAAAACCACCTAACATTGAGTAGCATTAAATATCTACAATTAATGATAAATCATAAATTCAATCTTGTAAAGAAATTCAATGTATCTTGTAATGCAACTCTCTATATTGTAAAGCAACTCTTTTAAAGGCACCAGATGACAACAATTATTTTTATCTTGATTGTACTCTCATACTAAAAATAGTTACCTTGCATAGAGATGGACATAACCTGATTTCTCTCTACTTCAACAGACTTGATAGTTTCATAGTTTTAGCAAAGAGCTCCTAGCATCCACCAAAGATTATGTAGCCGAGCTCTCTTCTACCCAGCTCATTCTCCAAATGACATTACTTGGCTGACAGCTGACACCGACATTTGTAATGTTGGTATAGGCGACAAGAGCAAATAGATTTCATGTCTTTGCAGTTAGAGAGAGGTTGTGGAGTACTAAGTATTCAAGCCAACAAGTACTCCACAAGTTCCCCATCAAGAGATGGCATAGTGAATTGAGTCCGAAGTGTACCCTTTATGGCTTGGAAGGTAGAAATGAAAACCTAATAGTCTGAACCAATATTGGAAAAAATACAAAGGACAAAATAGGTATTTTTTTTTACAATTCCACATTTTTTAATTGCACATTCAATGATTTTAGTTTACTAAAGAAATCCTAAATAGTGTCAAAACTACTAGGACTGAAATTAAAGAGCTTATTTTCCAATTGATGACCTCTTATAACATCTTGAACACTAAACAAACTACTCAAGGTAGTTCAAACCTAATTGGGTGAGTCTAGTGACTCAATGTGGAAGAATAGGTCATGGGATATAGATAAACACAATAAACCATAGGCCTCATTATTTGTTATACCATTTAATTTTCTTTACATCTAAGAGAAGCTCTAGTTTTGTACCCATTGTAATCATAAATAATCCTTTGCATGTCAATATGATTAGCATTTTAGGTTTCTATTTAAAGTAATTGTATGGAGTAAGGAGAGGAACTGAGAATTGATCCATAGTGCAGAAAAAACGTGCAAGAATGTAGAAAAACAAGTGAGCAAAAGTGTAACCCCCATCTTATTAGTGTTGTAATGACCCTCCCAACAATTTGGCAGTTTATTTCAATGCATTTTATGACGTAAATTCAAGTTTTTTAGGGCTAAAAATGCTGAAATTATACTATGCTTTAGAATAGGAACCATATAAACAATACAATATTGTAGAGCTTGGAAAAATATTGAACTATAAAAAAAGAAAGGTGATTGAAAAAGCATCGATTTGTAAATTTTTTTAGTGTTTTAAAGTTCTAAAAGCATGACAAAACAAAATAGTCTTAGAGGAGACTAAAATTCTATTAAATTAGGAAATCAAATTAGAGAACCAACAACACTTGCATGTAGCTAGCAAAAAAATAGCTAGAATTAAAAAAAAAATGCACATGAATAGCCCTTCAAATGATTTAGATATGGTTATTTAAAGATGGGCCTCCCCAAAATAGAAATTTAGTAGTGTCACTAAATTTATAAAAGTTTGTCAAACTTAGCGAATCTGCTAAATTTAGAAAACATGTTGAAAATTATACTAACTATGAAAACTGCCAGCTAACTTTAGAGGGCCACCAGATTGTGGAAAATTGTTGAATTTGGAGAAACCAAATTTATTGACTACTGCAAGATTCTTTGGCATGTACATTACTGTTTCAGTATTTACAATTGCATATGCAAGCAAAATTTACTAGTTATGGCCATATAATTGTTGTGAATATTATTGAACAAAAAACACCTCCAAACCATGAACTACAAAATTGACAAGTTTATAGTCAAATTTAGGGTTTTTTTGTGTTTCCGAGAAAAATGGTGCAATAAGATTTTAGCCAAGATGCCTTGAAAAACATGGCATCTGCAAACTCAATTAGATAAAGACACAAAAAGCCCAAATGGTAGTTTGGCTCACACCTAGAATACTAAAACTAGGATTAAGCCCTAGAGAGGTTTTTTCAGTTTTGTCAAACCATTTTGATTCTCTAGTTCATCCAAAGAAAGAAAAGAGCATACTATGTTTTTGAGAAAAAAATCTTGCAAATCTCTCAAAAAATAGAAACTAAATAAGTTACACTAAACAACATGGCTCAAATACCATGTTAGGATATGCAAAAAAGCATTGATAACCCAAATGTAGTGCCGACTTGACATTCAAACTCTTATTCAACAAATGAATCAATAATCAAACTAGTAGAATAAGGATAACTTCCAAGAGCGAGAGAGACAAGAACACGATTGTAAGACAAGAAATAGCTTAATATAATATGCATTAACCAAAAAGCTCACAATACATCAATGAAATTCAAGGTAAATGGATAGATACATAGCAAAGAGAGGAGGCATATATGACCAATGAGAGATGTAATACCGACTACCAAAAAATAGGTGGGTGTTATGTTCATAGATGATGCCATCTCTCATAAATGACCCACTCCTAACCACCTAAGCATGTTAAACAAATGTGTAGAAAAATATATAATATCCAACTAAGGAAAATAAAAAGCCTACACCAACATTTAGTTTTTAACATTACTATTTTCATTACCCAAGTTCAACGAGGCCTGCATCATTGGTTGTATGAGAGCTAGTCTTCTTAATTTTACATATTCTGTTTGGAATGAGTTAAAGCTAACCATTTAAGATTTGGCTTTTCTAAAGGATGATATAGTTTCTACAATGTTAGATATGCAAATTTAACATCCATGGATCCTCAAGGCTTTCAATTTTTTATTATTATAATGGGCATCTTAGGAGAAAATGAGCTTCATATTCTATTGTACAGAGCAAATGTCTAAGACAAAATATCTTTTCAAACTTATCAAAGAAACTGACAAGGATGCCTAAATGAGAAATGCATAGAGGTGATAAAGATCTTCTAGCAGAGATGCAAGGGATTAGATTTGTAATTAGTATTAATTCCTCTTTCTTGTGATATATGAATTAGACCATAAATCCCTTCAAAAGTTCAGTGACGATGAGAAAATCACAAAATTTGGTAATTATATACATTTTTCTATTTATCTTGGTAAGGTGTGGAGAAGGAAACAACACAATGGAAGTAGTTAGTGAGGCTTGCACAAGAGGAATATATTTTGAGAATATGTTTTTGTCCTTTCTAGAAAATACTAATAAAATGTGTGCACTGTGGTAGAATTTAGTGTGATAGTGATGGCATTTGTTGCAAATATTTTTTACTCCATTCAATGAGTCTTGGCCCTATTTAGAATACAATCAAGCACAACTATCCAACATTGGCTCACATGGTCAATGTGATATTGAGGCCATTATTATTTTGATGACAATATGTTTGTTTTTGTTAGTTATAATTTTTATGGTAAAATTTGGTGTCATACCTATAGTTCTACACTAAAAACTATGTTGTGCACTATTTTAATCTGCATATGTATTAATATTCTTAAAAGTAAATCCAAAATTTTTCATGATCAATAATTCCAGTGTCCATAGAAAGGCATAAATATAAAATTTTGAATACACAAAAGGATACATGGCCCATTGAATTTTTTTTATCTTGACTGAAATCTAAGTCTTAAAATCATTAGTGAAACTTGAAAGGTTCGTGGAATGAGACTTCTAGATTTATAAGAATCATAAAAAAATCATGGTAACTCAATGGTTTTGTTTCTAAAAAATCACATTTTCTCATCAATATTCTACCAAGGAGTGTCATGAATCTTATCAGGGTAGCAATTTATATTTCAAAATGCAAAAACAAATGTAGTTGTTTTGCTGTCATTAATATAAGAGGAATTTCCTAGCTTTAATTAGTCACCATTGTTGCCATATTCATCAAGGGTACATCAGGATTTATCCTCACCCACAAACCCCACATCCCTATTCCCACCCTCAACTCAAGGACACAGGGGTGCTAGAGGACATCCCTTGGTCATCGCCTATCCTCAGAATCTGGTGCAAGAGCACGTTGACAAAATCATGCTTCCTGTTGGAAATTCTTGAAGGTTGATCATTTTTGTTGTTTCAACACTATTCAAGTGTCATTCAAGTCATTAGGATTAATTTCTCATGTTTCTTAGATGGTCATTAGAGTCAAATTTGGGAAAATGTAAAAGATGTCAGAAAAATTGTCAACACAAATGTGAAAAAAATGCAATTTTTAAAAAAATTTACAAATGGACTATGAAAGGTCAAGATGGTCCAAATCATGGAAGGTAGTTAGAAGGTAGTTGGAATGGGATGAGTCACATTTAATTCCTTTAAAAATTCCTTGTATACATTCTTGTATTTGTTGGTGATTGATGTTTTGAGATAGAATCAATAAAGGCACTGTATTATGCATTTTCTTATAGAAATTCTTTGTTTCTAGCCCTTGTACAGATCTGTGTAGGCTCAAGTGTGTGGCTAAATGTTTTTAAATGAAAATAGGCTCAATCACCTCCCATTTTATTTTTTTCTCATATAAATTGGTTGATATTTGTGCAAGATATTTAAAATTTGGTGTTGATAGGTGAAACCCTGATTTAGGGTGAACAAAGGTATGAAAATGATATTTCTCACATGTTAGACATTAAAATTACTTTATTTTTAGTGTGTAAACTATTTGGAAAATATTCTTCCATGTTCTAAAGGCTTTGGAGAAAAACGGTTACGGTAAAGTAAGTGGGGTTATGATTTATGATTGTATTCTATGTCTCAATCCAGAAACAAGGCAAACAAGAGAGTAATGACTTAGGTTTTGTGTAAATATCTTAAGAAATGGAATTTTGGTGTTTTTTAAAGAATGATCAGGTCTTAATTAAGATATTCCAAGTGTATGATAGGAGAAATTGTTTGTGGAGTTAATAAATTCAATAAACCCCATTTGGTGTGAATGACTAATTAGGTCTAAATTCAGACTGAGAAAGTGGATTTTGGGAGACAATGATACAAAAAACTTATATCCAATTTTTTCATATGTTCTTAATGAGACAAATGATTATTCTAAAGTGGGATTTTTTTTAGGTTTCTATGCATAATTGGGGAGTAAAATTATGACTGTATGTGTTTTTATGGTTACTAGCCATATATGCCATATATGCAGTCAAAGAAGGAAGTGAAGTTTGTGTGTAAGGGTAGAATTTGGGAAGTGTTTTATTTTTTTATTTTTCCTCATATGAATATGTATCAAGCTTTGAATGGATTATTTGTTCCTTTGAAGAATAAAATTTTTATTTGTAACCTTTAAGTGTCATTGTTAAGGATTGAAGGACAGTCAAGGGAAGTGGTCTTGTAATGATATTTGAAGTAACTTATTTTGTTTTAATCAATCATTTACAAGATGGTAAAAGTGTTTGAAAGGTTCTTTAGGGAATTGGAGCTCCTATTTGTAAATTGACTGTATGGTTTGAGAGATTGGTGAAGGAAAAGTGAACAAATGATGAGTAATCAAAAAAGGATGTTTTAAGTTTTGTTGAATGAGATTGATTGGTTGAGTTTTCTTCCTCTCACTCTACATCTAAATCAGGGGGACATCTTAGGAATGCTAGTTGATGAGGTTGGGTCTACCCTTAAAAAAACCCTAAAAATAGAATAGCCATTTCAGTTCCTTGTATCCAATATGACTCCTCTCGAGACAGTTCACAAGCACCAAAAATGGTAAATATCCAAGTTTTCAAGTTTACAAGCTTCCTAGGAATGAATAAACTTGACATTCTTTTCAAGTGTTTACAGTTTCCAAGTGAGATTTTTTGCAAGTGGGTTAGATGGGCAAGAATTAATGCATGAAGCTTAGGGCACTGATATTAATTATTGTTAATATTGATCTTTTGTTTGTATGTGAATTTTTTCATTCTATTGGTTGTTAGAAGACATTTTTTGTTAAATGGTTTGCTTATAGAATTTTAACTAGAGACGAAAATCTTCTCATGCAGAAGAAAGATGCTTGCTTCAAGTTTGTTAATATTAAGCAACCAACATTTTGTAATCAATTTAATACTAGTACATAAATTGGATTTTTTTTGATGCAAAGCAATTTGGCTTTGAACAAATCATCACAAAAAAAACTGATTCAAACAACCAATTGATTCACAAAACTCTTCCAAAAAATTCCTTTGCAAAAATTCTTCAACTCATCTAGTAGGTCTGCAGACCCAAATTTTTGACTTTATCTCACAATGAACCACTCAAAACCATCATGGGTTACTTTAGACCATCTCACACAAAACCTAGAAACAACGTTGTCCTAATAGACCAATTAGGTCTTTGTTTCAAAGGAGGTGCCTCTAATTCTTTTCTCCAACTCCAAAAAACCACTCAGATCTTCTTACCAATAAACATAGGGCTCTAATCAATAATTTTTAGATGGGAAAACTCTCATCTAACCTCTATAACTAAGAATCCTCACTTTACACTAGCTTGGGGTAGGATTTATTGAAAAATAACATTACCAACCTCTCACGGCTTTGCCACCACCTCCAAAACTCTTCATTATACCTGCACACACTTACAAAACCATCATACAGCCTATACTCTCCATATTTCATCCAACTCTTACACAAACCTAGCACTTTCAAGCCTAAAACTCACCAAAATTTCTTAGGACAGTCATCCCAACTCCTCCAAAAACTTTATTCAAACTAAACCTACTACCCCACCATCCTATATCTACAAAAAGGAGCCCATTTCCACTTAGAAACAGTGATGAAAGAAGGTGGAAAGGGCTCATTCCATTAAACGTGCCTCAAATCCTTGAAACATGGTGTATTCTACAGTCTCGAGAAAACAAAGATAACACTCTTCTAAGACAATGTCAAACACTCAAATCAATTTCAAATTTTTGATAACAATTTGCTCCAATGATTTCACAAGCTTTGGATGAATATGCTATTGTACGAATTCTATACCAGGACTGTAACAAAGAGTTTACAAAAAAAAATGAGAAGAAAACTATAAAATCTAAATAATACAAAACTTTATTTTGCTACCAACCTTCGAATAATCTCTTACAATGAAATCCATGAAGTATTTTAATCCTTTTCACTCTTAAATCACCTGACTCAACTGACTTAGGGTGACTTCTTGCATTCCTTGACTATTGGTATTCCAACTCACACAAATTTGCAACTTTTTGCTTGACAATAATTGTCAGTTTTTACATCTTTTGCATTTTTGAAAAAAAAAAACTCCTTGAACACTTGGATGAATCACAAAAAAACTAACTTGACTGTACCAAATTGATTCATGATTTCCCATGACTGTTAGGCTTCCTTATTGCATACATATTTGCATTTTTTCCTTGACAACATTTGATAATTTTTGGAAATTTTGGAAAATTAGCTTCCCAACCTCCTAAAGACAACTAAAACCATCAAAGAGCTTACATAGCAGTTGAACATCCACAAATCTATTTAGTTCACATTTTCCACTATACTTTTAGCTTGTGTCAAAATGGGATCATTGGAAGAGGGTATGGAAATTTATCAAAGCATAAAGAAGAGAGGATTTTTTTTAGATGTTGTAGTTGCAACAACCCTGGTAGACATGTATGCAAAATGCGGAAGAATAGAGAAGGAATGTGAACTATTTAAAAAAATTCCTTAAAGAATTGTTGTCTCATGGAATGCAATGGCTGCAAGATATGCATACAATTGATTTGTTGAAAAGGTTTCAAAAAATTCAAGGAAATGTAAATGGAAAGTGTCAAACCAGACTCTACAACCTTTGTTAGCATCCTCCTTGCCTGTGCCAAAATGGGAACTTTGGAACATAGTATGGATATGCAATAAAGCATGATGAAAGGGGGGTTTTTTCTTGATATTGTAGTAGGAAATGCTCTAGTGGACATGTATTCAAAATCTGAAAGCATACACAAGGCATGTGAAGTGTTTGATAGAATTCCTAAAAGAGATGTCATCTCATGGAATACAATGATTGTAGAATATGCACAAAAAATATTTTTTGAAAAGGCTTTAAAATATTTCAAACAAATGCAGTTGGTAGGTGTAAAGCCAAATTCCACAACCTTTGCCAGCATCCTCCTTGTCTGTGATAAAATGGGAGCTTTGGAACAGGGTATGGACATCCATCAAAGCATAAAGGATAGAGAAATTTTGTTAGATATTGTAGTGGCAACAACCCTTGTAGACATGTATACAAAATGTGGAAACATAGACAAGGAATGCAAATTGTTTTCCAAAATGCCTCAAAGAAATGTGGTCTCATGGACTATAATGATTTCAGGATACAAACAAATTGAAAATTTTGAAAATGCTTTAGAAAATTTCAATCAAATGCAATTGGCAGGTGTAAATCCAGACTCCACAACCTTTTCCAGTATCATACTCGCCTATGCCAAATTGGGAGCCTTGGAACAAGGTATGGAAATCCATCAAAGCATAAAGGATAGAGGAATTTTGTCAGATATTGTAGTTGCATCTACTATTGTAGACATGTATGCTAAATCTGGGATCGTAGACAAGGCACTTGAATTTTTTGACAAAATGCCTCAAAGAAATGTGGTCTAATGGACTACAATAATTATAGGATATACAAAAATTAGATCTATTGAAAAGGCTTTAGAAAATTTCAAGCAAATGCAATTTGTAGGTTTAAAGCCAAACTCTGCAACCTTTGCCAACATCATCTCTTCCTATTCCAAAATGGAAGCTTTGGAAGAGGGTATGAACATCCATCAAAGTATAATAGAAGGGGGATTTTGTCATATATTATAGTTGAAAATTCTTTGGTTGACATGTATGCAAAATGTGGAAGCATAGAGAAAGCATGCAAAGTTTTTGACAAAATGCCTCAAAGAGATGTCATCTATTGGACTGCAATTATTGCTTGATATGAACAAAATGGATTTGTTGAAAACGCTTTAGAAACTTTCAAGCAAATGCAAATAGTAGGTATAAATCCAAATTCCACAACCTTTACCAGCATCTTTCCTGCTTGTGCCAAAATGGGGGCTTTGGAACAAGGTATGAACATCCATCAAAGCATAAATAATAGAGAAATTTTGTCAGATGTTGTATTTGAAACTGCATTGGTAGACATGTATGAAAAATGTGGAAGCATAGAAAAGGCATGTGAAATATTTGAAAAAATGCCTGAAAGAGATGCCATCTCATGGAATATGATGATTGTGGGATATGCACAAAATGGATTTGTTGAAAGGGCTTTAGAAACTTTCAAGCAAATGAAATTAGCAGGTGAAGAAAAATTCCACAACCTATGCCAGCATCCTCCTTACCTATTCCAAAATGGGAGCTTTGGAGCAGGGTATGAACATCCATCAGAGCATAATGGATGGGGGATTTTTGTCATATATTATGGTTGGAAATGCTCTATTAGACATGTATGCAAAATGTGGAAACATACACAAGGGACGTGAACTCTTTGATGGAAAGCCTCAAAGAGATGTCATCTCATGGAATGCAATACTTGCAAGATATGCACAAAATGGATTTTGCAAGGATGCTCTCAAAATATTTGAATTAGTGAAGCCCTCTGAAACATATCCTAACATTGTAAAATTTGTTTGTATTCTTTGTGCATGCAGCTCCATGGAGGTTTAGTGGATGAGGGTTGTATATACTTCAATCATATGAGTAAGTAATATTGCATTACACCTACATTTTATCATTATGTGTGCATGGTTGACCTTCTTTCTCATGCTCGCTATCTCGAGGACATTCTAAACTATATCATTAAGATGCCATTTAACATGTGGTGGTTGTGTGGATGTGTTTTCTTGTTGCATATAGCTTACATATGAATATAGGCTTAGGAGTATTTACAGCCACGTTGCTCTTCAATTTGCATCCTAAAAGTGCTACGACTTATGTTATTCTCTCAAACATCTATGTAAAAGTGGGAAGGTGCGGTGAAGTTCAACTGTTAAGGAGATTGAGGAAATATAGAGGAATTAAAAAGATACCTGGATTTAGTTGGGCCAAAGGCCATAAAATGGTACTTTTAGTTGGGCCAAAGGCCATAAAATGGTACTTTTATTTTGTGTTGGAGATAGATCACATCCATAGACATAGGGGATGGATGCAATGTTGGATGCATTCAAATCTAAGTCAATGTTACTTCAACATACTTTAGACCCCATAGCTCAGAGTGAACCTAGGGCCAATAAAGTGCAAACACAATACGGTGACAAATTTCACTGCAAATTAGGGTATACCTTGTTAGCAAAAAGGGAGGTTTTAAAAAAATCCTCTACTTTCCCCTTTGGAAGAGACATCCTAGGCCTTATTGTTAAGGCTTTGTTAATTTTGAATGGAAAATAATCAAGTAAAAAGCATAACATTGAGTGTGACTGGGAAATTTTTATGAGAACTCACCCTCTTTTTATGAACTAGAAATGGCAGTATTTGAAGTTGTCTTGGTATTCAGTTATGAGTACTTAGAGTTCATGTTAGTCATAAAGAGTATATATATATATTAGTGTTTGACTAAAATTGGAGCTTGTGGAGGATCTAGAGTTTGCTTTTAGGTCCTAAGTTTTTGGCTAGCCTAATTTCATTGGCTAAGGATAATTTCATCCTCATGTTAGGTACTTGGTCCAATTTTTTGCTAGCCTAATTTCATTGGCTCAAGAATTCTTGCATCCTCGTGTTTGGTTCTTGGTCCATGAGACTATGCATTTTTTGCTTTGCTGGTGTTATATTTTCTTTGAAAAGAAGAAAATAATTAACATTAAGAGAGCTGAGTGAGTGAGAAGTTGCAATTTTTTCTCATCATACTTACAATGGATGGATGATGAAGCTAAAATTGTTCTAAAGCAAAAGGTATTTTGCTTGGATAAGATTTGGTTGCTAGTTTATTGGATGAATATATCATGTCAATCTCTGTGATAAATTTTGTTTCCCAGAGTTCAGTAGGCAACCTCTGAGTAAATGAAGGTTACATTAGGTCCCCTTATCTCTAGGAATAACTAGAAAAAACTACTTGAAAGCACCCTAATATATCATTAGACACCCTAAGATGCATATAAAATAGTAATACAACGATTAAAAAAAATGAAATTCAATGGCCAAAGGCATAAAGAACACAAGCATTTAAAACTAGTTGAATGTATTTCATAAAGAATTCCAAATAAAAGAAGTTCAAATGTATTCTCAAATCAAGTTGCTACTTATTCCATATTAGAGTTTGCACTTCAAATTTTGAACACCCCATTTTTTCCTACTCATATGATAAGAATTGCACCTATTTTCCACATAGAGCCAGAGAATCTCATGCTCCTTCTGCAACGTAATCATGTGCTTCCTTCAATGTTGAAAAACTTTTATATTGACTACCAGAAAAACCATCAACCTAGATCAACCAAAGAAAAACATAATCATGTCATATAATTGTAAGTTTGTAACAATGCCATGAAGAATGATCAACACTTCCCACACTAACCATCTAATAAATAGCACTGCATGTGTTTTCAACTTCTAATTATTTGGATCATGTATGCACACAATATAGATGTCATTCTCACTCCCAATTGCTTCTATTGGTAATTTGTTTTTGCCAAATTCTGGTCACCAAGAGTTGTAACTAGTTGGAGAAGATAAAATCTGCAAGCAAAGTTTCTACTTCATGCTCAATTATCTTAAAACATTTGGGTCACAGCAACCTCATATTTTTTGTAGAAAAATAATACCATGCCTTTTGTTCTTATTTTTCATCCTTAACTATTGATGTGTATCATTAGAATAGTCTTGAGACTTAGAAAGCCTGGATGAGTAATCATATATCTGCATATGAGCTAGGATGAGTGAGTATGAAAACTTAGCCAAGTCTAATAGCCAATAATCACAAGTATCAATAGTCAAACTTAACCAAGTCTGTGAAAAGAACATAAAATCAACTTGAGATTTTCAAAAGAAAAACTATTAAAAAATATTTTTTGTACATTATTTTTTTGAATTGTTGGTTTACCGCTTTTTTCTACCTAGTCTAAACTAAAAAACAACATTCTTACTTTTCACTGAGTTTAAGTCTAAACACTATGATCATTACTGATGCTCAAAATATCTTTTGTGCCACAAATGACATGTACAAGTAACTACACAATGTTTCATCCTTGCTAATCTTCCAACATAGATAGAATTGCACTAAAAACTTAAGATATGACTTTCAATCAATAAATTTTCTATATTAGTTACCAAATGTAAGTGAACTAACATCAACAAGGAAAAAAACAAAGCAAGCATCTCAGCTAAAGTGAGTCAAAGCAGAACAAGAACATAAATTTTTTTGGACAACTCCAAAACATAAATTCCTAGCAACAAATGCAATGCCTAGAAGACCAAATTATACAACACAAAATATATTCCTTAAAGAAGAATGTAATAAACCATTTGCATAGAGGCAAAAGAAGCATCCTCCTCTTCCTTATAGTGGCTTACCTTATTTTCTTCGAGCTTGTTGTATCTAATATCTTCAACCGCTCGTCCACCTCATTGGAGCTCAAACCTTCCCTGATACATCTAAGATTTCCAGAAACCTCCTCAATGGATAGGTTTTCTTGCATTGAAACCCATTACAAATCTTAGAATTTGAAAAAATATTCAAGCACTTAGCAGAAATCTTTTCCTGCATTAAAACTCAACAAAAAATCTTAGCATTTATAACACTTAACCCTTGAATCAAAATTTTGAAAACCTTATAAATTTTCCTCCAAAAAAATATATTGAAAATTAGTATATAGAATGTTACACGGGAGTCAAATCTACAAAACTATTGAAATAAACTTGCCAGTATTGTTTACAAAAGCATTGAAATAAATATGCCAATATGTGTTTTTCACTACCAGTCTTCATTTCAATTTGCAATAGAATTGAATAGGAAGGTGTTATATCAAACAAGAGCTATCAAAGATCCCCATCCTATTGTCAATCTAGTTAAGCAAAGACAAGACTATTGGGATTTATTATTTACAAGCTAGGTGATTTCTCTTGCTATTAGGTGTACATTGTAATCCTAAAATCAGCAAAATAGCCCTGTCTTCTATTAGAGATGCTTACCTTTAAATTCATTTCATCATTATAACCCTTAAGCCTTAACAACTCAAAATCAAGGGTTAGCCTTTGAGCCTTAAGCCTTACCAACTCAAAATCAATATCAATCAAATAATTATTCAGTGATCTAAAACAAGCTTAACCTAGGTATTTCCTATGAATTCCTTTGATACCAATACAATTTTTGCTAGTGGGTGTTCCTTTTGATAAAACGAATCACTAGTGGATATTCATCCTAATGAAAGTCTAAAAAATGTTATAGAACAATTTAAAGCATGACCAAATTTTGTGGAATGTGTTTTACCTATGATACAAAGAAAGCACATGCCACAAATGGAAAATAATTAATAGTTATGATATAAGGCTTTCTTGGTACTTTTTTCCAATTATCAACCCTAAATCAATAGTAAATCAGACGAACTAGGGACAATGTGACATACCAATGGAAAACCCTAACAAGATGGAGAAATTAAGGCCGCTGCAGAAGATTTATAGTTTCTCTCTCTTAGGGCCTCTTTCATCGACATCTTAAAGAAGAAAAAAATAAAAAGAAATGAATCAAACTATGCCTAACATGCCCAAAATAATTTGAAACATCCTCTTCTATGAATGTGTTCTCAGTAGGAAAATTCATGTAAATTTGACAAGATGCAGGATTGATTATGCCCAAATCCTCTCATTCACTATTACTAAAACCACCCTTGTATGTTGTAAATCTATAGGCATCCTCTACTAATACGATTGCATGTTGTACCCATGAGGCCTATCAATGAGTGTAATGTATTTTTAAATTCAGCTGATAGAGTTGTCAAACTATATCCATTCTTATCATGCCTCTAAATCCCAGTCAAGTATCCCTCAGCTTGCAAAGTTTTACTAAATATTTTGTAGAAGAATTTACGCAGAGAAGCAATTGAAATAGGGGCCCTCATTCCTCTTAAAATCTCTTGCATTTCCAATTCTAATTTCTCTAGCAATATGTTTTCAATCATGGGATTCTATAGATTGTGTGAAAAATGGCAGTTGAATCCATGCTTAAAAAATCTATTTTAGATAATTTTGTGTGTTTTTGATAATTTTTGTTTTCTTTTTCTTTTCTTTGTAGTTTATAATTTTATATCCTCCTTATTCTTGCTTCTTTTTTTGATTTATTTTATTATCTTGTTCCTTGGTTTTAATTCTTTTATTTTTTTGGTTTTATTTGTTTTAACCTTTTTCTTTGTCCCTTGTTTTTTAGTTCTTATTATTTTCAATTTTATCAATTTTAGTTTTCTTCTCATCTTTATTTCATTATTTATTTTATAACACTCTTCTAATAATTTATTGCCTTCCTTTTCATTTAAGATTAATTTATGTCTTCCTTTTCATTCATAATTTGTGACTTATTTCTTATTGTATTGCTTTTATTTGTTATAATTTATGTCTTAATTTCTTTTTTTTCATTATTATTAATTGGTTAGTGTTTTCTTGTCTTGGATGTTTTTATTTGTTTCTTTCGTGTTTTTAATATTAATTTTCTCTTTCACTTATATTCATAATTTATGTTTCCTATTAAGTTGCTCTTAATTTTGTGTTTTTCACTTATTGATTTTATTATTTTTATGTTCCTTTTCTTTATTTATATTTTTCATTTGTCTAATTCTTTCTCCTTTTAATTCCTTTTGTTCTCCTTGATATCTATTCTTATCTTAGTGTTCACTTTTGGTCTTCTTTTTCCCCTCTCATTTTTGGTTTTCTTCCTTTGGTTCTTTGATCCTTTCTTTAATTTAAGGGTTCTTATGTCCTTTTATTTAATTATTTAAGTGTTTTTTCTAGGTTTTCTCATTAAATTTCTTTTTTACATTTCTCTAATTATTTTTCTCCTCCCTTTTTCTTTTTCATCCCCTTGGATGTGTGCCTCACATCCTTTCCTCACCACCCTCTCCCCTATTTTTGTCCAAGTCTGCTATCTAATTTTCATTTCCCTCTGTATCTACTAATCATCCTGATGATGGATCATGGAGTATGATCCAAAACGTTGATGAGGAAAAATTTGCACACAGTCCTAAAATCTTGATTACTAGTAAATATATATTTAAGACAATCAATATTTTGTCTTAAATCCCTCTTGTATGTAGTAGTGAGTCTTTATTAAGCCGATTTTCTACTCTACAAACCAAAGGAAAATCTTAAAACATGGGAATAGCACTATTGATTCTTGATTCCTTAAATGATCTATTCAAATGGATTGAAATAATTGCTAATATATATGTATTATATGTACCATAAATCTTATTGAATCACTGGTAGACTTATATGTTATCAAACTGGCTTCAAATCATAGTTAAAAAAATTAATGATTCATTAACATAATGAGTAATAAAAGTTAAAGAATGTAAATGTTAAATTTTTTTATAAAATATGTGAAGGCGTTAAGATTGCACCAAGATGCAATACCTTCCACACAATAGGTATTTTTGGTGCACCAAGAAACCTAGGTGGCCAATTGGCCTACTTAGGTAGGGGTCCCATGAAGGGGGCTTAATCTCTATGGATTATGATCAAATTAGTATGTTATAAATATTAGTCATTTTTATTTGTGTAATATTAGTCATTTTTTAGTCATTTAGTTGTGATTTTACCCTATGACCAAGTTAGTCTTATAAATGATCAAATTAGTCATTTATTTTCCAAATACTACTAGCACTTGCACCTCAATGAGGTGCAATACTTACGTCGATAGGCTGATTAGATTACAAATTGTCCTTTTCTCGTAAATGAGGTAAATGACCACATACTGATTTTGTTTTTCCATTAAGTTCTCCATGTTGACATTAGACTAGAGGAGATCCTAGGGGTCAGGGTTTTGGATTAGGGTTAGGATTATGGTTAGGGTTAAGGTTGGTGTTATGGTTAGGGTTATGAGAAAAAGAACTAAGGTTAGGGTTAGGGTTAAGATTAGGGTTTATGGTTTAAGATTTATGACAAGGATAGTTTTAGCTATGGGTATGGTTTAGGTTTAGCATTGGGGTTAGAGTTATTCTTAGGTTTCTTGTTAAGATTGTGAGAAATAGGGTTAAGATTGGGGTTAGGTTAGAGATATGATTATGCTTTATGGCTCGAGTTAGGGAAAGTTTAGGGTTACCATTAGGGTTTATGGTTTAAGGTTTGGATTAATGTTATGAGAAAAAGGGTTAGGATTAGTGTTAGGTTAGAGTTACAATTATGGTATTTGATTAGGGTTACCTGGTTAGTTCAGAGTTATAATTAGGGTTTATCATTTCATGTTTAGGGTTAGTTTTAGAGTTGTG
The DNA here is from genome assembly GCA_007258455.2 of Sequoia sempervirens. Classification (NCBI taxonomy): domain Eukaryota; kingdom Viridiplantae; phylum Streptophyta; class Pinopsida; order Cupressales; family Cupressaceae; genus Sequoia; species Sequoia sempervirens. The sequence goes on along the minus strand of VDFB02087634.1, from coordinate 76,631 downwards.
GTTATGATTGGGAATTAAAGTTGAGTTAGGTTGCGGTTTAGGGTTAAATTTAGGAATAGGGTTAGTATTAGGTTTAGGACTAGGGCTAGAGTTACAATTATAGTTATGATGAATAGTGTTAGGGTTAGGGTTAGGGTTAGGCATAGGGTGAAGGTGAGGGTTAGGGTTAAGGACAAGGTTATGATTATGGTAATGGTTAGGGTTACAAATTGGGTTAGGCTTAGTGTTAGAGTTATGGTTAGTGTTAGGGTTAGAGTTACAGTTAGTGTTAGGGATTTATTTGGGGTTAGGGTTAGGGTTAGGAGGATAGGATTATTGTTAGGGTAAGGGTTAGGAGAAATAAGGTTATGAATTATGGTTAGGTTCTAGGTTTATGTTTATGGTTGAGGGATCATGGTAAGAATAGGGTTAGGTTGTGGGTATGGTCTATGGTTAGGGTTGGGGTTAGGGTTTTGGCTAGGTTTAGTGCTAGAGTTATAAGAAATAGGGTTACGATAGGGTTATGATTACGGTTTTCAATTAGTATTAAGTATAGGTTAGGGTTACGATTAGGTCTTATGGTTTATGGTATAGGGTTAAGAGTTATATTTATTGTTGGGATTAGAGTTATGAATACAATTAGTGTTTTGGTTAGGATTAGAGTTATGGTTAGGTTAGGGTTGAGTTAGGGTTTAGTTTTGCATTAAGGTTAGGATCAAGGCTAGGGTTAGGGTTATTGTTAATAATAGGATTAGTGTTTGGAATAGAGTTGAGATTAGGGTTACAATTTAGGGTTATAATTAAGATTATAGTTAGGGTTAGGGTTCATATTAAAGTCAGGGTTAGTTTAGGGTTACAATTAGGGTTTATGGTTTATGGTTAGGTTTAGAGTTACATTTATGATTGTGATTAGGGTTGGGATTAGAGATAGGATTTTGGATTAAGGTTAAGAATTTTTTTAGGGTTGAGATTGGGGTTATGAGAAAAAGAATTAGGGTTAAGGTTATGATCATGGTTGGAATTAGGGTTAGGGTTAGTGTTAGTGTTATGAGAAATAAGGTTACGATTATGGTTAGGTTAGGATTGTGATTATGGTATTTTGTTAGTGTTATGGTAAGGTTATGGTTATGATTAGGGTTTAGGGTTTAGGGTTTATGATAAGGATAGAGTTAGTTGTGGGTATGGTTTAGGGTTAGGGTTGGGGTTAGAGTTATGGTTAAATTTAGTGTTAGGGTTATGAGAAATAGGGTTAAGATTAGGGTTAGGTTAGGATTATGATTATGATTTTTGGCTAGGGTTAGGTATAAGTTAGGGTTATGATTAGGGCTTATGATTTATGATTTAGGGTTAAGTTAAGAGTAATAGAACTATTATTTCAATTATTGTTCAATTAGAATTGAGAATACAATTAATCACCTACACTAACTACAATTGTAACCCTAAATTTAATTCTATCCATATCCCTAACCCTAACACTAACACTAACAATAAACCTTAACCCTAGCCTTAAACCTTTAATAATAATTTTTATTTTACAAATTACTTTATAATAATTATAATATAAATTTAACAATAGTAATATCATATATTAATAATAACATATTACTATCAAATAGTACTAATATTAATAATATAATATTAATATCTTTTAATAATATTTTAATATATATCTTAATATTAATCTATATAGTAGACGTGGAAGTGGGTATTTTTTTAATTGGAAGAAAGAGTAAAAAATAAAATATACTCCTCTAAAATATTATCTCTCGACCTATACTATATAGATTAATATTAAGATATATAAACTACTATTATCATTTAATATAATTAATTAAAAAATATGTGAAATCTAATATATTAAACCTCATTTAATATTTAATATAACAATTAATTAATTAAATATATATTCATTTGCAAGTTAACATAAATATCTTAAATATAATCTCCAAATACGTCCATACAATTTGAAAAACTTTCCATAGGAAGGCAAATTAATTCTTGTGGTTTGTCTTTTGGCATGCCGTGTACACAGAAATCCCTCTTGTGGATGAGCTTGACAGCCTGGCAGCACGATCATTAAAGATAAAATATAATTTCTTTTTCTCCTTTTTAACTCCTTATTTACCGTCTTATAGCAGGTGAAAAACGGCGGCTTTTTTTTTAACTTTACGGTGGGTTGAAATTTCTTTTTGTTTTTTCCCCTTTATAATCCCTAGAAACCCGAGACAATTTAGCACGCTTGCGGGAGCTAATTAGACCGGACGGAACCCCACCTTTTTTTCGGCGTTAAACTAGAAATGCCCGTGGGCTTCACCCATGTAGAATAGCCTATCGGCTAACTGGCTAGTCATGTGACTAAAAGTTTTAGTCACATAGTCATTTATTTGCCAAATTCTACTAATGATAAATGTGATAGATGTTTTTGTTAATTTGGAAGGAATTACTAACCACTTATACAATCCCTTCTTAATCTTAAAATTGGTTTTCCACTCATCACCCACTCTTATCCTAGTTTGGTGATGCCCACTTTAAAATTAATTTTAACAAAATATTGAACCTTCTCCAAATGGTCCATAAGATCGTCTATTCTAGATAAAGAGAACTAATACCTCATAACTATTTTATTTATTAGAAAATATAATTAATGAATAAATAACAAAAGTAAATAAACAATCACTTTAATAACTTGATTAAAATAAACCTTAAAATAAATCTTAATTTTCCCACAAATCTTTGATATCTTTATTTATTACCAACTTCAAGACTAATAGAGTAAAAGAGAAAAATATGCTTACCACACTGATTAGATCAATGCCAAATGAAACTTGAGAAGGAAACCATTGATAAAACAAAATGTCAAATATGGGTATTGACAGATAAAGTTGAATTGGCTAGCGATCTAAGTTCTCTGATAGTTGAAGAAATTGATAATGTTGAAGAAATTGTATTTTTATGTTGGATTATAAGTGGCTCAACAACATTAGTAATGGGAATGAGAGTGTTTCAGATAGTGATTCAACAATATATGAATATAAATAAGAAATAAAATTGATATACAGTTAATAAATCATAATATTATAAAAAAATAAAAAATTGAAATATATAGAAGTGTTTGTGATGTTTCTGCTATTTGTAATCTTGTTTGATTGATTTGCAAATAAATAGATTAAAATATTTAAATAAATTTTTTTTTTTAGATTATTTGATAGGAATGTTAAAACATTAGATAATTGATAAGTATCCATTTTTTAATAATTAATAATACAATTTCTAACCCCACTCAAATCTACAAATTAAAAATAAAAGTTCATATTAACCAAAAAAATAAAAATGATTAATCTTATTATATTTTTATTTTTAATGTTTGGAAACCCAAAATAGTTCCGAAAACCTCTCCATAAAATAACAGTCTAATCTACTAACTAACTAAATTGCTAAGATCTGGAACGTCAATGGATGAATCTTGATCTTTATGTAACAAATTAACAATAGAACTGCAACTCGATATGCATTTGCTACTGATAGCCTGACAAATGGATCCGCTTAGATGAATCTTTAAAGAATGATGGCCTTTCTTTACCAAAATTCAGAAACTAATCTCCTATAAATCTAACAAACCTGTGTAAAAATATGTAATATGAATCAAAGACATTGTATAAATATCTAAACTATTCTACATCGGTTTCTCGATATAAATCTCTTGTTCTCTTATTCCTCTCTGTTCTCATCTTGAACTATAGCTTCTGATAATAATTTTTCAATATTTATTTCCTTAATATATATACCGGCATTGATATTGGCTGCTGATATTACCATCAATGAGTTGGCTAAGTTGAAAACCATGACCATTGATGAGTATATAAATTACATCAATCCCCCTGCGGTGCATAAATTTCAGGTTTCATTTTTATTCAAAAGTTAAAAAATTTCATTTGTTTTCTCCATTAAATTTTATTTTGACATTGTTTTGTATTGTTTGGTTTTAGAACGGCATTGGAGAGAGCGTTCTTTGTGTCAAATACGAGGACCAGATATCCCTTCGATCGGAGCGTATTAGCGTATGCTTTTAGAGCCTTCACCTTTCCTTTGAATTCAATGTATGAATATGAGATAGATCTGACAGTGCATAGTCTGTGGATTGCAGAAGGGTTTAGGGCAAAGATCAAGGGATACCTTCACGTACAACAGTTCGTCAATAGAAGAGTGCCCAGAGGGAACTGTTCCAATCCTGGAGATCACACGTGAACGTGTTAAAAGAGCAGGATCTGTTAGACAATACTTAAACAGACGATCAAGTGTTGTCCCAGATAGAATCCTAGGAGATAATAGTAATCATGAGGTTTGGTGCAACTCATCTAATTTTTGTTTAATAAAAAATTTACTGCCTTCGAAAAAATAATTATGAATTATTTAATTTTATGGAAATCTTCATTTTAAACTATAATAATAACAATGTTAAATGGAATGAATGAAGTTTTTGTTGTGTGACCTGCTTTTATCTTTATTTTGTAGTGGGCAGTGGTAGAAATCAGAGCACAGCAGGAAGTCCATGAAGGCAAAGCAGCCTTCAATGCATGGCAACCTTTCGTGCAGTCTGATGATTTTCTCAGTAACAGTCAAATATGGCTTTTGCATGAGGATCCTAATGGTACATTAACGGAATCGATGGAAGCTGGCTTGCAGGTATAAATGAATAGGAGAGAGGGCACCCAGCAATTCACGATGGAAAATTCATCATCAAAATTTCACCGTCATGACAATTCACGGCCTGAAAATTAATTGCAGAATTTTTGGGGGTGAATTTTCCGTGGCGAATTGTGGACGGTGAATTTTCCATCAGTGGCGGTGAATTTTCCTAGAGCCAGGAGAGAGGATTCATTAGTTGTGCATCCTAACTTTGTGCTTTTAATTATCCTACCTAGAAATTTCAAACCACTCTCAATTTTTCACAGCAGTTTAGTTGGCAAGTCCCCTGCTGATAACTTTTCTTTAACGGCCACATCATCAAATATGATGCCACATCAGCATGCTTTTTGTCAAGGTGTCCTAAAAGGCCCAAAAAAAAGTGAGAACAATACTTGTGCATTCACATCATGGATAGTTGAATTGAGTGCCAATGTGGCATCACATGATTGGTTGCTTTTCAGATCAAAAGAATACATTTTTTTTAATAATGATTAGTCAAGTCACAATTATTAGACATTATATAAACAACTACTATCACAACTATTGAAACGTGCTCAACTACTGAGTCCTAAGAATTAGTACAAACAATACATCATAATAATATGATACTAAAGTGTATATATGACCTGCAGGTTTACCCCAAGCGCCATGGGGATCCACTTGTTAGATTTTTTATTTTTTATGCGGTAAGAATTGAATTGAATTATAGATAATTAAATATTTAACATAAATATTTTTGATAATTTTTGTTTTGTTATATTTTTGTAGTTGTTTATCTTTACTCTAAAATTGTATCTGTGCAGAGAGATGGCTATGCAAATAGTTGCCAGGACTTGGATTGTAAAGGATTTATTCAAGAAGGAAAATATTATCCGGGAATGCCATTGAATGGTGTTTCTGTATATGATGGAAAACAATTAGAGATCCGCATAAGTATAAAAAGAGTAAGCACATAATTTTTAATATTTAATATTTCTTTACTTTTCTTAATGGGAAGGTTTAGAAAATCACATTATTTATGAACCAAACTATATCTTTTAACTATATAAATTAATTCGGTTCTATTCTGTTATTTAATTTTCTTATATAGTTTTTAAAAGACAAACCAATTCTATTACCCTAATCATATTTATAAGCTGATTGACTCTAACTTTGGTCTATTGTTTTAGGAAACTAGGGGTAACAATATAGTGTGGGCAGTGTATTTACAAGACAGTTTAGTGGGTCACTGGCCTGCAGTGATTTTTAAGGACTTGACATTATCTGCTAATCGTGTTGATTTTGGAGGAGAAGTAGCGGTGGTTTCAAGAAGTCCGGGAACTCCATTCTCAAAGACAGACATGGGCAGTGGACGCTTCCCTGAAGGAGGTTTTAAGAAAGCAGCTTATGTCAGGAATATACAATTGTTTACTGCTAAAGGTGCTCCTATAATTTTATCGAAAAATAATAGGTTTTATTTTGCAAGTAAACCAAATTGTTATAATGTAAAAGGATTTGTTACAAATGATAACTATTGGGGGGATCTCATATATTTTGGAGGTCCTGGAGGTGATGTTCCTCAGTGTACATATTAATTTTCTTTAATAAGTAATTTATAAATTACTTATTTTAGAATTATTATTTATATTAAAATACTAAACTACTGTAGTTAATATTTTATATTTATATTTTGTTTAAAATGAATTAAATTACTGATTTTATGGGAATGTGAAGTATTTGGTTAATAATTTTATAAAAAATTATGTCTGTTGGTAATTTCATAGGACTTTTGGATGTTACTAGTTTTTAAAATGCATTCTTTAAAAATTAAAATAAAACATTATATTTTTTTGTTCTCTTTCAAATTTCATAGAATTGTATTTCCATGGTGTACACATTGCAAGGTGTATCATCTCTTTTTGGATACTTTTAAAATTTAAAATCTTGTTTGTGATGTTCTCGTATTTGTCTCATTGCATTACATAATCAATAAAGACTTATTTTCTCCTTTCAACCTTCATCAACAAATGAAATTTGTTTTACAAATTTATACTCAAATTTAAGATTCAATTTATTGTAGCATCATAAATTATTACCCTTGACAATTTCATAGTAGTTTTAGATGCCCCCTATGTGCTTGGACCCAATTGTGTATTAAATTTTCTTATTTTGTAATAATATTTGAAAATTCAAAACTTGAATTGGGAATATAGATTTAATGTTTATTTACCAATGTTTATTGCCACCAAAAGGTCTGGACTTGAAAGCCCAAACCCTTTTCTAGCCTATTTTGGCCCCAATTCAAGTATCTTGATGTGAAAACTTTAACATTTAAAAATTCCAAATCATTTGAACTAAGTGATCCCAGAATTTGTTGACAAGAAAATTGAGCATCCTAAAAGTAATGAAGAGAAAAATTAGAAAAATTCTAGTAATATTATTTCAAGCAATCATCATGTTATCAATGCATCAAATTTTCATGTGTGTTTGCTTATGGTTCATGTCAATTTATTTTATGAGTACTAACACCTGCGGGACTTTAAATCAAGCATCCAATTACCTTGAAGGTGATAAGTACATGGTGAACCCACAAAAGTAGTTTACAATTGGATAAAGGAAAGAAAAAACCATTTTTGATATGTAAACTATTTTAGGGGGTTCACTCAAACTTAAGGGTTCAAACAGAACCCTTGAATATCTAGTTTGATCAAACCCCCAAGTTCCGGTGACGATTGAAGATATGTTTGCTCAAACCAATGAATTAGGGTTTTTTTAATCGCAAACATTTCTTTTTCATTCAGTTTCAACTGTCTTTTTCTCAATGGCAAACCCACATCCGAACCTCCTCCAGGCAATCTTCAATGATGACCTCACCACCTTCAACGATGACATCACCACCTTCAACAATGAGCGTCACCCTCCACTGCGTCAAATTCCAGGTTGGTGAGTTGCATTTGCTTGAAAGTTTCGAAATCATTTTCAACAAACCCATTTTCTGCATATCTTTCAATCATGGTGGCGTTCACTATAATAAACCCGAAAGAATATAGTACCTTACCTTATCTTTTTTGTAAGAAAAAAAAATTCAGCACTTTTGCATTTGAGCAGATTTAACACTTATGATCAAATAAACTGCCTTGTTTGGTACTTTCGACTATTATGCTATTAAAATCCAACTTGAGGATGAGAATGAGGCTCTTTAAAATTACTTATGTATCTTCCTGAAAATTCATTGCTCTTCCAATTGTAGCACGTGTCCTTTAATGAGAACCCCCTATGTGTCTCTTACAACATTTCCATAGCCCGTTTCTCCTATTGCATTCTAGCCATAGTTAAGCTTTAAAATTCCTAAAGAAGGAAGGGAGGGTGTGTAAATAGTATGGGAGGGGAACAGGATAGTTGGGGATGAAGGTTAATTTTTCTATCATCAACAACAACCTGGAAGTAACCTCATCTGGTTGCAATTTGTGCAAATACATCTTGTAACTACACTAACACTAAATGTTTAGCATTTGCAGATTATATAAGGGTTGATTTTATACTCTTCTAGAAAGTAATTTAAGAAAAATAGAGCACACAAAATGAACCCTAAAGAATGCAAAAATGTGTGTTGCATGTATAGCATTTTTCTACACTCTAAATTTAAAAGGGTGAAATGAACAGATTTCAGAATGGCTATAATAGTGAACAAAATAATTAGGAATGTTTAAACAATTACAAAATCATAGACCCTTTCATCAAATATCTTAAGAAAAGTGGTAGTATTGTACTCCATCAAAGAAGGGGAGAAAGTAGTCAATTGTTGTGAGTATTCAATCTAGGATGGGTATTGAATTCTCATTGTTTTCATTTGCACAAATAATATTTGGGGGTTTTACTAGACATACAATAGAACATGTAATGTGGTGAATATCAAATAGAGTAGCATAAATGTGTGGATTAAATAGAAGTTCTAATTTTTAGGTGTGGAGATGATTTATAAATAATAAGAAGCAAATGTAAGTGAAGATGAAATTTCCTACAATAAGGAGGGGGTAGAAAATTGAAGAGAATTGTTACTAATGCATACATATAGAATGAAATTTATTAGAAATTAATGAATGCCTACACTTTGTTTCAACAAATACTCATCATGTATTTTATCATGAATTTACAAGTTTGTACTGATGTATTGCTTATTCTCAAACTCCATCCCCTAGTTTTTCCCTTTTACTTTCCACTCCATCACATGCTACACATTTCATAATTATATCCCATTAATCTTGCGCTTACATTGTTGCTTCTACCAAAGCTATGAGATTCGAGTATTAATTTATATTTATATTAGAAACTATAATACCTTATCATACATTTAATAATACTATTTTCCTTTTAGGGGTTCACCTTAATAAATTTATGTCAAACCTATTATTACTTATATCTATTGTATATATTATCATTTTAGTTACTATTTACATATCACATGATAAAAACATATGTGTTAGATATAGCACAAATGAAGTAATGTTTCTTAAAGCATGGGAAATGTAAAATAGTGATGTGGCCCTCAAAAACCAAATAAAAAACCTCTACAAGTACACTCGGGCTATAGCACATACCTCCAATGTAGCATTCAAAAGAATGAGCACACAAAGGCTTAGGTAAAGCAATAATTTACAAGTGGTGATAAAGAATTTAAATGATGGTATGAAGCCAAAGCTATTTGGCAAGACATAGTGCAAGATATAACTAAGGAGGAAGCACGATTCCCCCTGAATGTATAGATGTAAACATAAATGTGCAATATATTGGAAGGGAAGTCATTCAAGCTCCATAATGTATAGACATATTTAAGTATAAAAGAGATATAAATAAGAGAGAATAACTTATGAGATATTGAAACGTACGATGTACCACCATAGGGTCAATGCATAAGATCTACAAAATAATTTATGTAGCAAAAGCTAACATTTTACACTATAGAAGTATGGTATATCAACGTAATATAAATGCATAATGCATGGTGTCAAAGTAGAATTATTATATAAGTACTAGAAAGCATGATACAACACTATGAGTTCAATTTATGCCAAACCATGACATATATTTATAAAGAGACAACGTAATATTAAAGAAAAAATGCAACGTAAACATAAACAAGGGAGAAATGATTCTAGAAGCAAGTAAGTGAGTTTCCCTGGTGAGAGAATGAAAAGAGAGTAAAAAAAATTAAGGCATAGGAAAATGGTTCAAAGAAAGAGGAGGAAACCAAAAATACTCTCTTAGGTGCAGAGGATGATCATGTAAAAGAAATATATAGAAGGTGAAATAAACAGGGAAATCCTATCAAATAATATATAATCAAAATACTAGCTGGCATAGAATGAAAAAAGGAGAGCAAAAATTAGATCTATCCTATAAGTATATATGTATATACACAATATTAGTTCTCAAAAATCATCAAACAAAGTTATTCTTAGGTACCACTTGTGGAACCACTAGCTTTCATCAATCCATTAGATCATTATTCTTCTAGATTTTATTATCCAATTTACCTTCTTGTTGGTTTTATTTACTTATTTTTCAATTACATGTCTTTCTTCTTAATATTTCTTCATGCTAGGTGAAAACACATGCTTAATAGGTGATACATTTGGTATTTATTTTCTTACTCATTTTTTCTTTTGAACTTGTGACATGACACAACTTCTTGCTTTATATTTCATATAGTATATTGTGCACGATTGAGCTCATCCTTATGTTAACTATTACACACATTAAATGAGCCTTATCATGAATTACATGTTCACATCATTTTGATGCCTTACTACAAGACACAACTTTGTATATATACATGTCAATCATTTTATACACCATTCTTCTCTTGATCTAAGCATATTTTCTATCTTCACCTCACAATTAGTCCATCACAATTTCCATTCCATTGCAGAAAATATCCTTAATGGAACAATTAAATAATGTTACTTTGCATGCACTTATTTAAGTTCACATATAGTTCCAAAGATATGGACCCCTCCTCACCTCTAGTATAGGAAATTTTGTTGAAACTCTAGTGTGGATTGACCAATAACTCTGAAGTAAGGTCAACATGAAAGTTTTGTATTTCATAAATTTATTATCTAATTTTGATATGTATTTTGATTTTATCAAGTTTAAATATAGTTTTTTTAACATAGATAATTGTAATTTGTACATGCATGCTAGCTTGAAACTTCTATATAAGAAATGTGAAACATATCTTATTAAATATTTCACTAGATCTTATCTCTATCTATGCGTGCTTTCAAATCTCAAGATAATTTATCACTTGTTGGCCCTTCTGATTTACTCATGTGGATCATATATTTAAGATCATTTTATATATTTAAACATATAGTTAGAATTTTCTACATTTTGGTGACATGAGTTCATGTGTGACTAAATCAATTATGTGAATTTAAAGATTTATTAATATTTCAAATTGATTTACTTGTTTCACAAGTGTTTAGTAATTTGTATCTAAGTTAAACTAGTAGTTGCAAAAAATTCAATGAGCAACGAAATAGCCAATAGGCACATACCGATTTTGTTTTGCTATAAAGTTCTCGCCACCAACATCAAAGTCAAACTAGAGGAGATCCCAGTGGGAGCATATCCAAAAAATTCAATAAAATTATAGAAATCAAATGTCAATATTGAAAGATTCGATAATGTGAGGAAAAGTTTACTTATCATTGTTAGATTATCTGATTCACATGGGGCACTTACAATCAATATATTAAATTTTGATGTAATACTTTAGTGTATAATGTTCTTTTGGGGAATCCTTCGATGCATGCAATGTTTGTAGTAACATTTATACTTAATCAATCTTTCAAGTTTATCCATAAAAATCGAAGGTATGTGTCACACAAACAAAAACCATTATATTTTTCTTTAATTGGTCAAGATATGAAGTGCATTAGTTCATCCATATAGATTGATCACACAACAATCACCACTATAAGAGTTCCCTTCTTCATCTACACCTAATACTAATCTTAAGGATGATTGGTAGCCACTTGATTTTACATCACCCTATGTTGAGAAATATAAAATGAATGGTAATGATTTTACAATTCTTCATTTGTACATACAACCTAAAATATATGGATGGCCATCTTCATCATTATATGATAATTCTAGAGAAGATAAATTCCTAAATATGCTAGTGCTTGTAATACTAAATCTAATTTTAGTTCTAATTATGATTCTATCTTATCACTTTTTGTTTTGCATAAGTAGTAAACATGTGTTAAAGGGTTAATTTTTTTTATGTTAGGTTATAAAGGAAAATGTTTGGGCTTACAAGAACATGGTGTTTTAAAATCCACTGAATCATATATAAAAACATATGACAAAGGATATGTATTATACTCATAATATCGATAAGAATATAAAAGGAAAATAAATGGATAAAAATTCATCTATATGTATAATTATTCATGTGACAAATTCCTTGTTACTATTGGTGTATTCTAAGTTGGTTGATGTATCTTTGCACCTTTGTTAACCCTTACTGACATATTTTAATTGCGTATTTTTTTTATCAAATTTATTAACCTATATTTAAGTTATCACATGAACTTAAATTTTATGAGCATAAATGGTCTTCTTAACTTTCATTATATTTAAATGATATTCATAGAGATGAAGCATCGAGAATTTTTAGAAAGTCACCCATCCTAGTACTAGTCCAACTCAACCATATTTAACTATAGAGTTTTCTCCTAAATTAAATCCACTTAACTTGCTAGTCTATTTACAAAATCCTTCAACAAATATTGTGCCATGTACACCATTCATTATAGAACCCCTTTTAACTCATCTAATTAAAAAAAATAGGGTTACATATTATCACTATACTAAGCCCGTATGTTACCTATTAATACTTTGCTAAGACTTTCGACAGCTAAGGGCAGATCACTCAACAGATGTTACAGTGAATAGGGTCATTTTAGAGGGAATGTCCACTTGATTATTATAGAAACCCCTATACTAACCATGCATAAAAATTTCCCTCTACAAATAGCCTATCAAACAATAGAAACCAAACGAAAATTATTGAAAAACAAAAGGAAATATTTTACAAGATAGTATATGTACCTGATTGGCAATCAATTTCACATTTGTTGACACCTACTTTGCTAAATTGGAAGAATCTAATGTAGATGACAAATTCTCTTGGATGGGATTATTTTTTCACTGTAAGTAACTATGTGAATGGTGTTGTTCAGTAATACAATACTCATATGAAATCAACAAAGGGCATGTTTTTTACCAGCTGAGGCCTGTAATGAGTGAGAAGAGCATCAATATGCACAACTAATTGGCTAAGATCAAAGTCTGGCTTGTCTGCCTTGTCATTAAAATCTCATCAATGCGTAATAGAGGATGAAGATGAGGATTTTGTGGAAGACATAACCAAATAAGATATCATAGATGAACAACAGTTTGATTTCGAGACAACCACACAAGAGGGCAAGGAATGCAGAGATGACTCCTTAAAATGTGTTACTAGTCAAAAGTGGTATAGTCGACGCAGCTTCAAGAAAAGTATGTTAAAAGGTAACATGAAAACCATCAGGTCGCATAAGTAACCACTTTAATCTTTGTAGACGACTAATGGTACAAATGACAAAATCCATCTCTATAATAAATGAAGTCAATCATGAAATCATGTTAACAACCAACGAAAACTTGTCATAAATCGTGGGGTTCCTGCCAGTCTCAGATTGGGGGACATGTCGGTGGGGTTCCCCCATGTAGAATAGCCTATTAGCTAATTAAGTTTATTGAATGTATGTATGCACTTAAGGGTATGTGCAGGATCATTGTGCAAAAAATAGGCCCTTAAGTGGCAAAAAATTCAGAAAAATCAGTGTTAGGCAACTTGACGTAAATATTTGAATAAGTTATCTATATTATTTTAAAAATATGTAAGAATATAATTTGTAGAAAATTGAATGCAGTTTCTAAAATACTAGGTTTATTTAAAAATAAATAAAATCTATTTGGTGAAAATTTGAAATTTCAATGCAGCTGGTAATTTAAATTCCAGGGAAAAAATAAGAAGTAGGGTGTCCGTCTGACCACCCTCAACCATAATAAAATGATAATATTTTTTGTAAGATTTTATATATAAGTAGAGGACTCATGTTGTGATGCATATTTTTTGTAATTTTTTCCAAGTAAATAATTAATTATGAATTTTTATTACAACTTTTAGAAAATATAAAAATCTCATCCTGTCTCAATTACCTTAACTTGGTCAAAACTTCATGAAATTTAATTTTTATTTTTTTAATCCTATATTATGTGAAGCATAGAATGTGATGCATGTTTCAGATTCAAAAAATATGATACCGTTTGAATGTTATAGATGTTTTTCAATCAGCCTATCGATTAGGACTTTAGTCGTAATTCTAATAGAAAATGAATAATAATTAATTATTAAATTAAAATTAAATCATAATTTATATTTTTGGAAAGCTGAGAATCTCCTCTAAAAACCCTTTTTGTTTCATTAATTTTGGGTGAAAAAAAGTCGTCAGCCACATACCCCCATAATATTGCCACTTTTTGGCGCACCATGATCCTGCACATACCCTTAAGAACCATTATCTAGATATTTAGTGTTCATGTTTAATACATTTTATATCACATGTACACTAGTAAATTTATTTAGAACTATTTTAGATTGCTATTCTCTAGATCTAGATATATTAAACTGAGGTCTCATTTCTCCTTTAGGTACATGCATATCATGGAAAATGTACCTGTTCCACCTTTGCAAGAACTATTTGCAAATACTAGTAGTGAGATTAAGAGATTGAGAGATGCATTAATTGATGTTACAAACACAGGCATATATGTGGACACTTGCTTGTCCATATTACAAAGCTTAGAAAAATAAGAGATAAACTTGGGGATACTAGTGCATTTTCCCCTAATAAAGTAGCTGCTATTCTTTTCTTGGTATATGTAGCCTAATAAAACTCATAGGTTAAATTTTCTCCACTTTTATTGGTGCAGTTTCCCCCTAAATTATCTAATGGGGATTTGGGGGTAGCACCCCCAAGATGGGGTGAAGGGGCACCCCCCCTTGCGGAGTCTAGGGGCAGTGCCCCTTGTGGGGTTAATTTTTTCTATTGGTTGACATAAAAAAACCTATTTTGTAACTGACATAAGTCTTAATAAAAGGATAAAAATTAGGGTTTTCATTGATATTGTATTGTAGTATTTGCAGAAGTATTGAGTTGTAAGGATTATTGGATGTAATTTTTTTCATTTACTAGATAATAATATTGGATTCTTTGTTGGTGGATGTAGCCCGAGTTTGGGTGAAAAAGTTTAAATATTGTCTCTCGTTGTTATTATTTATTTGTTTTAATTCCTCTATTTAATCTTTATTTACATTTAATCAATATTTTCTACATGCAATTCCTAACAAGTAGTATTAGAGCAAGTTGCATTCAATTATCGTCTATAGGTTCAAGTCTCATGGTTGAGTGGGAATCTCACAATTAAGTGGGAGCAATCACGAATTAGGGTAAAATGAAGGTAGATAAATTCAATGGGAAGAACTATCAGTTATGGAATATGTAGATGGAGGATTATCTCTATCAAAAGGATTTATACAAGTCATTGGAAGAAATAGACAAGAAACACACAACAATAATTGATGAGGATTGAAATATTCTAGACAGAAAGGCATTGGAATCCATTTGTTTATGCTTGACAGAATAAGTGGTATTCAATATTACAAAAGCAAAGACAACTCAAGAGTGGATGGAAACCCTATAGAAGTTATATGAAAATCCTTCTACTTTGAATAAGGTATTTCTTATGAAACATTTATTTAATATGAAAATGGTAGAAGTTGGGTCAATTGTTGATCATTTAAATGAGTTTAATATGGTTACCAGTCAATTGACTTCTATAAATGTAAAATTTGATAAAGAAGTTCTATAAAGGGCTCTTTTGATTTTGTGTTCTTTGCCTAAAAGCTAGAATAGCTTGGTAATGTTTGTTAGAAATTATGTTTTTGTTTCAAATACATTAAAATTTGATGATGTTATTGGTGTTATTTTGAGTGAGGAAATAAGTAGGAAAAGCTTAGGTGGAACATCCACATTGGGAAGTGTTTTGAATGCAGAAGGAAAGGGAAGAAAAAAGGAGAGAGGAAACAATTCTAAAATTCATGGGAATTCATGAGGAAAATCAAAGGAAAAATGGTCCCAATCTAAAGACCAGAATGATTTTTGGTACTATGGTAAGCTGGGTCATTTAAAGAAAGATTTTTGGTCTCAGAAAAATAAATGAGACAAAAATTCAAGAAGAAAAGAGGAAAATGTTGTAAGTAACAAATCTGATGAAGATGCTTTGATTCTTTCCCTTGATAATGTTGATGATTCATGGGTTTTAGATTTAGGGGCCTCATTTCATGTTACGCCCCATAGAAGTTATTTTCTTGATTATGTCCAAGGGGATTTTGGGTTGGTTTATTTGGTAGATAATGAACCATGTTAGATTGTTAGAAAAGGAAGAATTAATATTAAGTCACAGAATGGGAATCATTGGCTACTACAAGATGTAAGGCATGTTCCAAGGCTAAGTAGAAATTTAATTTTAGTAGGGAAGCTAGATGATGGAGGTTGCATAGTTACTTTTAAGGATAAAAAATGGAAGGTTTCAAAAGGTTCCTTAGTAGTAGCAAACGATGTGAAAGTAGGCACCTTATATCTTTGTATAGGTCATACTATTCCTTCTTCTTTAGTTGTTACAAAGAAAACACAAACAGGTTCAAGAACATTTGTTGCAGGCTTGCAAGAAGAGACTAAGAAAATTGTTGTAGGTTATGATTCAACACTCTAGCATAACAAACTTGGGAATATGACTAAAAAATGTATGAAGGTACTTCATTCTAAGAACTTTCTACTAGGCCTAAAATGCATTAATATGGATTTTTGTGAAAGTTGTGTGTATGGAAAACAAAAGAGAGTTTTCTCAAGGATGGGAAGCAAAAGAACGATGAAAAGTTGGAGATTTTGTATGCAGATGCATGGGGACCAGCTTAGCTATCTTCTCTCGATGGCTCTCAACATTATGTTACATTCATAGATAATGCAACTAGGAAGGTTTTTACTTATTTCCTTAAGTAGAAATTTGATGTATTTGAAAATTTTAAGAAATGGAGAAGCTTGGTTGAGAATGAGATGGATAAAAGATTAAAATGTATTAGATCTAATAATGGTGGTGAGTATTGCAGCAAAGAATCTAAGGATTATTGTTCCTTTAATGGAATTCGTAGGAAAAAAATGGTTCCATGGACTCCACATGAAAATGGAGTGGTTGACCGCATGAATAGGACAATCATGGAGTGTACAAGCAACATGAGATTGCATGTTGAACTTCCTTTAAACATGGGGGTAAAGGCTATCAATATTGTTGTATATCTAATTAATAGTGGTCCTTCAGTTCCTTTGGGTTGTGGTATTCCATAGGAAGCATGGAAAGGTAAGAAGGTGAGTTATTCTTCTCTCAAAACCTTCAAATGTTCACATTTGCACATGTAGATTTTGAAAATAAAACCAAGCTGGATATAAAATCAAAAAAGTGTATCTTTGTTGGATATAGCATTGATGAATTTGATTATTGGCTTTGGGATATTGAAAATCTCCAAATTGTGAGAAGTAGGGATGTTGTATTCAATGAGAAGGTGTTGCACAAAGATCAGTTGTAGCAACATGAGAAGAAAGAAACAAATTTTGTGGTGTTCGATGATACTCCAGATGGTAATGTTTTAGTGGTTCCTCATGCTCCACAACAACAACAAGAAATACTAAATTTTGGTGTGTTGGTGTGAATAAGTCTTGTACCTAGTTTATTCCTTTACTAGGGACTTAGGGGACTTAATTCACATGTTAAGTTTACTTAGGATATTAGTTGTCATATCTAGATAAGTATTAGTTGTCTTATCTAGAATTTCCACTTTCCTAGGTAGTTATGAGTTAGTTGTCTCATGTGATAGGATTAAGACACTTGTCATGATCTTGTCTTATCCTATCTCTCATCCTTGCCTTTATAAGCAAGGCATCTCTAGCATATTTGTTAATAGATGGCATATAGCATTGTATAGTATTGCATTGATCATATTGTATCATATTGCAATCCTTGTTTGGTGGAATAGCATCTTCCATTGTTGCTTCTCTCTATCTCTTGTGGAGGTTCTTTGGCGTTGCAGATTGAAGATCTTGGGTTGTTAACTCCAACATGGTATCAGAGCTTTGAATCTGGCAAGCCCCTTCCATTTCTTTATTAGAGAGTTTCCATCAATTTCTATTGTCATTTTTTGAGTTCTTGTATCCTATATTGCATGCTTGCATTTTTGGTGAGATCTGGTGATTGCAGCACTTTTGGCTATAGTGGCAGTATTTTAGGCTGTCCCATTGCATCCAGGAGGCTCGAAAAAGTCAGATCTGGCTTTTCTTTCACCTAATTTCGTCACCATTTGCAGCTTTGGAAAAGAAGGGTTTGGAGCTCAGATATGGTGAACAACTTTTTACAAGAGCACTTTGAGCCAAAAAGAAGTTTTCCATTGCGTCCGGGTGGCCGTTTCTGAGTTTTTTGATATATAATTTGCCTATATTCGGCAAAAGTTGTCTTCGGAGCAAAATTTTTTTAGCCGAAGAGCCATATGGGCCCCCGCACAGGTACGACATCGTCAGAAAATTTTTCAAAAAAAATTAAAATTAAAATTTCGTTTGAATTTTTTCTATCGGAATTTTCTATTAAAAAAATTTTCAAAAAATATAATAAAAATTTATATAGCGCTTTTTAAAGCGCTGTCGGCTTTTGTAAAGCCACAGACCCTAACAGTCTGTGGACTGTTGGGCCTGCGGGCTTTAACCGCCAGCGGGCGGTTTATAAACCGCCTCCAAAAGCCGCTTCTGCTAGCAGCTGTGACCGCCAGTGGACAGTCTGCTAGCCGCCACCGCCACAGCAGCCGGCAACCGCCAGCACCAGCCCGAGACCGCCAGCGGTTAACCAGAAACCGGCGAAATTTTTTGCCAAGCTCCTGGTCACATTGCTGACCGCCGGCCAGCCCCCGAGGGCTAATTTTTTGCTCCCAGTTAGCCTTCAAAGTGCCTAAAATAGGCCTTTTTTCATTTTTGCATAACTTTTCACCACGGAGTCAGTTTTTCGCAAACAAGATATTGTCAGAAAGCTGGTTCAACGAACTTCGCAGTGGTGTAGATGAATTTTCCAGATTTTGCCATTTTTTGCCAGTTTTTTCAGCTTGAAGGTACAAGTGCATTTATTACTTGTTCTTGATGTAACTTTTGCCAACGAAGTCAAAATTTGGCAAACTTTTTTTTGAAATTGATCAGAAAATTGTAAGGAATCTGTTTGTAACCTCTGTTTTTAGCTTTGCAAGCTCCTTATTCTAAAAAACTGTAAAAATCACCATGTGTTATAAACGGTTGATTTGAGCTTGTCACTTGTAAAATTGCAAAAATTTGTTCATTGTAATTTGCTGGGGGGGTTGCAAATTGAGTTTTTAATACATTCTGGGGGGGTGAAAGGCACAATTTAAGTGCCACATTTTCCTTTTCTTTTGGTGATTCATGGCGGATCTAAGGAAAATTGAACCACTCACTCCACATAATTATCATACATGGAAGCTAAAAATGACTCAGTTGTTACAATCTAAGGGTCTATGGCCAATGTTAGATGCAGAACAACCTGAATTTACAAGGGATTATGAAAAGTTTGTCCATAGATGTAAAATGGATGAAGTAAAAGGGCTCATTGGCTTACATGTATCTGATAATCTATTGTTTCATATTTCGGAGTGCAAAACACCTAAGAATGTTTGGGACAAACTTGAAGAATTTTATGGTAAAGTAAATCATTTCAGAACCTTGCAACTTCAAGTAGAACTTCAATCCCTCTCTCTAGATACGTTTCCTTCAATGCAGGATTTTCTTGCTCAATTCAAGATGATTTTGTCACAGTTGAAAGGATGTGGACGTGATGTATCTAGTAATGAATGTATCTTCTTGATTCTGTCTAAGTTAAAGGGCCCTTATCAAGTGTTTTCTTCTACTTTCTATTCAACTATGGATGCAATAGGGACAGATTACAAAATGCCTACATTTGAGTTGTTTTGTGAGTGTCTTACTAGGGAGGAGGCCAAGTTAATTCAGTTGGATGCCTTACCTAATTCTAAGAATCATGCTCTAATGGCTCAATCATCCAAGGGTAAAGGAAAGAACAAGAAGAAGCCTAAAGCAGAATCATCTTCTGGTAGTGAGAATCCCTCCAAACCAAAGCCGAAGAACAATCAGAAGTCCACTCAATCTTCTTCTTCCAAGTCCAAGAAAAAGAACGGAGATCCTTGTTCAATTTGTGGCAAAATTGGACATGATGCATCTCATTGCTTTAAGAGATTAGAGGCCTTAGAGGAAGCTATGAAAAAGCACAATATTTCAGTGGCTAAGCCTTCTTCCATGGGCAAAGGGCAAGCTCTTTCTGTACGAGCTGTGCATTCACCTTCAGATAGTTGGATTCTTGATTTAGGTGCCTCACATCACATGAAAAATTCATGTGAGCTTCTTGATTCCATAGTTCATACTTCTACTTCTCAGATTGCAGTTGGGAACTCTTCACAGATTCCAGTTTTGGGGACAGGCTCCGTTCAAATGCTAGATGGGTGCATTGAGGATGTTTTACTTGTTCCTAATATTTCAGCGAATCTTCTTTCCATATATCAGATTTGTCATTCTGGAGATGGGAAGTTAGTTGAGTTTTCTCCACAAAATGTGACTATTAGACAGTTACAAGATCCTGAGAAGGTTGTCGCAACAGGGGTAGTTGATTATGAGAATCATTTGTATCGATTTGATGGATTTGAGTCTACATCAGGTTCATGTTTTGTTGCTCATGCTGATTCAATGAGCAAGCTTTGGCATGAGAGATTTGGGCACTTGAATTATAGATATCTTCAGCAAATGAAAGCACATAACTTAGTGGTTGGTCTTCCAAAGATCACTTGCACAGATGGTGTTTGTCAAGGATGTGTACTTGGCAAGCAACATCAAGATCCTTTTCCTAAGGGTCACGCTACACGTGCAACCACACCCCTTGAGTTGGTCCATAGTGATCTTATGTCATTCCCAACTCCTTCTTTTTCAGGGGCCAAGTATGTGCTAACATTCATTGATGATTTTTCCCGCCGGACATGGGTCTATTTTCTGAAGCTCAAGAGTGAAGTCCTCACCAACTTCAAGACTTTCAAAACATTTGTGGAGAAGCAGTCAGGTTTTTCTCTTCGACAGATATGCACAGATAATGGGGGGAGTATGTCAATCAAGCATTTCATGATTTTTGTAGTGCGCATGGTATTCTTCATCAGCACATAGTTCCTTACACTCCTCAACAGAATGGTGTGGCCGAGAGAAAGAATAGGACTCTCAGGGAAATGGTCAATTGTATGATTCAGTCTAGGTCCATGGCTCCCGCTTTTTGGGCCAAAGCTATCAATTGTGACAACTATATTCAGAATCATATGCCCCACAAGGCAATGTGAAATATGACCCCTGAGGAGGCTTGGTCTCATCGCAAGCCAAATGTATCTTTCTTCAGAGTATTCGGTAGTGAGGCTTGGGAATTCATTCCGAATGGTCGGCGTAAATCCATGGAGAAGAAAAGTCAGTGTTACATTTTTGTTGGCTATTGTGAGGATGTGAAGGCATACAGATTGTTTGATCCTGACACACGAGAGGTTCATTTCCGACGTGATGTTCAGTTTTCTGAGACCTTCACCCAACCAGATCCTCCTTCGACTTCTTCTTCATCACAACCTACTCAGTCTTCTTCAGTTGATGATACACTGCTACTTGAGGAAGATTTTGATGATGGTCTTGATGAACCTCCTCCTCACTCACCCACTAGGCCACGATGGGCTCGAGTTACTCTTGAGGAGGCTGGTCCTCTTGTTGGTGATCCCACAGACACTCGCCGCACTCATTCTCAGACTTCTGGAATTAGTCTTTTGAGTCATGCAGTTTCAGATGATCCTCAAAAGTTTTCAGATGCTTCAGGTATTCTAGAGTGGGATAGTGCTATGGATGATGAGTATTCTTTTTTGATGAAGAATCATACTTGGGATCTTGTGCCTCTTCCTAAGGGAAGAAAGTTGGTTCGGTGCAAGTGGGTGTATCATACCAAGTATACAGCCGATGGTTCCATTGACAAGTACAAGGCTCGTCTTGTTGCAAAGGGGTTTTCTCAGGTTGAAGGGATTGACTATTCTGAGACCTTTGCTCCAGTTGCCAAGATGGATTCTATTCGCCTTGTCCTTGCTATAGCTGCATCTCAGGGATGGTCAGTATATCAGATGGATGTGAAGTGTGCTTTCTTGCATGGGGATCTTCATGAGGAGATCTATATGGAGCAGCCACCAGGTTTTGTGTAGGACTCTTCACTTGTTTGCAGGCTTCGACGTTCATTGTATGGTCTCAAACAAGCCCCTAGGGCTTGGTATGAGAAGATGGATAGTTTCTTGCTTGATTCTGGCTACACTCGCTCCCATTCTGATCCCACAGTTTATACACAGAGACATGGAGAGGATCTACTTATACTTGTGCTCTACGTGGATGATTTGATTCTCACAGGGTGTTCTACTTCCATGATTCAGAGTACACAAAGAGCATTGATGGAGCGATTTGATATGACCGACCTTGGCCTTTTGCATTACTTCCTTGGTCTTCAGATTCATCAGACTTCTGAGGGGATCTTCATTTTCTAGCAGAAGTATGCTGTTGATTTGCTTCAGAGATTTGGCATGGCTGATTGCAAGCCTGCCCCTACTCCATTCCAGTCAGGTGTTGTACTGTCTTCCAATTGCACTACTCCTACAGTTGATCCTACCTTGTATCGGCAGTTGGTTGGTAGTCTTTTGTACTTGACACATAGTCGTCCTGATATTTCCTTTGCGGTTGGACTTGTCTCTCGCTTCTCACAGGAGCCTCATGAGAGTCATTGGAAAGCCGCCAAGCGTATCTTGAGATACATTCAGGGCACTACTCATTTTGGCATTCACTACACTTCAGGTGCATCTCATATTGTGGGCTTCACTGACTCAGATTGGGCTGGTGATGTTAATGATCAAAAGTCTACTTCTGGCTTTGTCTTTTGCCTTGGTTCTGGTCTGATTGCATGGTCATGCAAGAAGTAGACTACTATTGCATTATCATCGACAGAGGCTGACTATCGAGGTGCTGTGTTGGCTAGTCAGGAGGTTTTGTGGCTTCGACAGTTGATGACTAAGTTCGGATTCCCTTCCACTCAGTCCACTACTCTTTGGTTTGACAATCAGAGTGCCATTCATATTTCACGCAACCTAGTGGAGCATCAGCGGACTAAGCATATTGAGATCCACATGCACTTCATCAGGCAGCTCATCCAGGATGGTGTTCTCAGCTTGGAGTATTTGCCTACAGATTAGCAGGTTGCAGACATCTTCACTAAACCTTTGGCATCGCCTCGTTATCTTCAGTTGTGATCGATGCTTGGGGTGAAGGAAGTTGTCCTTGGGGGGTCTTGAGGAGTCCTCCTTCCTTCATTAGTTTTCTTTGTTTCTTTCTCTCTTTTGGAGAGGAGTTTTCTCCCATAGGGTTTTTCTCCTTTTCTCCGCTTGTGAGAGTTTTTTTGTTTTGTACATGGGTACCTCATTAGGCCTAGTTGCCGGGACCCATCTTTTACATTATGCATTGGTTTGTACCTCCCTAAGTTGCACTTAAGGGGGGGTGTTGGTGTGAATAAGTCTTGTACCTAGTTTATTCCTTTACTAGGGACTTAGGGGACTTAATTCACATGTTAAGTTTACATAGGATATTAGTTGTCATATTGAGATAAGTATTAGTTGTCTTATCTAGAATTTCCACTTTCCTAGGTAGTTATGAGTTAGTTGTCTCATGTGATAGGATTAAGACACTTTTCATGATCTTGTCTTATCCTATCTCTCATCCTTGCCTTTATAAGCAAGGCATCTCTAGCATATTTGTTAATAGATGGCATATAGCATTGTATAGTATTGCATTGATCATATTGTATCATATTGCAATCCTTGTTTGGTGGAATAGCATCTTCCATTGTTGCTTCTCTCTATCTCTTGTGGAGGTTCTTTGGCGTTGCAGATTGAAGATCTTGGGTTGTTAACTCCAACACTAAAAACTCCAATGAATGTTAGATGATCAACATGACTAAGTAGATCTCCTGAAAGGTTTTCTCCCTCTTTGTATTATACTTTTTTAATAAATGTTGGTGAACTTGAAGGGTGTGATGAAGCTATGCAAGTGGATACAAAGGTTTAGTGGGAGCATGCAATGGAATAAGAGATGGACTCCTTGCTTAAAAATATGACTTAGGAATTATGCAAGTTGCTTGTAGGTAAAATTTTTTTACCAAACAAGTGGGTTTATAGGCTAAAAGAGGAAGATGGAGGTAAGAAAAAATTTAAAGACAAGTTAGTTGTAAAAGGATTTGCATAGATAAAGGGCATTGATTTTATTGAGACTTTTTCTCTAGTTGTTAATATAACTTCTATTCATAATGTTTTATGTATTGTGGCTATTGAAGATTTTCATTTGGAACAACTAGATGTGAAAACTACATTTCTCAATGATGATTTGGAGGAGGAGTTATATATGGAACATCCCCCAGGAGTTGAGGTCAAAGGTAAGGAGAAACTAGTGTGTAGATTGAAGAAGAGTTTATATGGCTTGAAACAAGCACCTCAATAATGGTACTTGAAATTTGATAGTTTTATGGTTGAGAAAGTATACATTAGGTGTAACTCTAACCATTGTGTTTATTTTAAGAGATTGGATAGTGACTGCTACATTATTTTATGTTTATATGTTGATGAAATTCTAGTAGTAGGGTCTAACATGGATCACATAAGTGAGTTAAAAAAATAGTTAGAAAAATCATTTTCTATGAAGGAAATTTGTGGGCATTAAAAAAAATCCTTGGTATGAGAATTTGTAGAGATAGGAAGAATAGAAAATTGACTCTATCTCAGGTCAATTATGTTGAAAAGGTGTTGTATAGATTCCACAAGGAGAATGCAAAAGTTGACAACACACCTTTTCCTAGTCATTTGAAATTGACTAAGGAGATATGTCCAAAGACACATGAGGAGGAAGACAAAATTTCCATGGTACCATATGCTTTAGTTGTAGGAATTTTCATGTATGTCATGGTATGCATGAGACAAGATATTGCACATATTGTTAGAGTTGTAAGTAGGTATATGAGTAATTCCATATTGGAGCATTAGAATGCATTAAAATGGGTTCTTAGGTATTTGAGAGATACATCCAATAAACATTTATGTTTTTGGGGCTCTAATACTAATTTAGCAGGTTATGTGGACTCAAATTTGGTAGAGGATATTGATACTAGGTAGAGTACTACATGTTATGTCTTTACTATAGGTGGGACAATAGTAAGTTGGATCTCACAGTTGTAAAAGGTGGTTGTTTTATCCACCATGAAGGCAGAGTATGTAGCTATAATAGAGTAAATCAAGGAGATGATATGGCTGTAATCTTTCATGGAATAATTGGGTAAACAACATGCCAATAGCTATTTGTTTACGGATCTATCCAGAGTTCCATACATCTTGCAAATAATTATTCCTTGCATTCAAATACCAAACACATACAATTGAGGTATCACTTCATCTAGTCGATGTTTGATGATGGACAATTAAGGATGGAAAAGATACATACAGATGACAATTCAACGGATATGTTTACAAAGGTAGTGCTAAGGGAGAAGTTGAGCTCCTCTTTAGCTTTGGTTGGTCTTCAAGACTGAAACAATAAAATCGTAATAGCACCCCCGAAACCTCTCTTGATTTTTATTATTTTATAAGGCATTGGGAGTTAAATTTTTTTATTGGACGACATAACAAACCCAGTTTTGTAACTAACATAAGTCTTGATAAAAGGCTAAGGGTTAGGTTTTTCATTGATATTGTATTGTATCATTTGTAGTAGTATTGAGTTGTAAGGATTACTAGTTGCAATCAGTTCTATTTACTAGATAATAATATTGGACTCTCTATTGGTAGATGTAGCTCAAGTTTGGGTGAACCACTTTAAATATTGTCTCTTTTTATTTTTATTTATGTGTTTTCATTCCTTTGTTTAATCCTTATTTGCATTTAATTGATATTTTGTACATGCAATTCCTAACATCTTTCCCACATGTAGGAAGAAGTATGTGGTGAGGTTCCCTACTCTTAAATAAAATATCTTGTAGTTACCAAAGATATAATTAAAAATAGATGTTTCCCATTCTATGAAAGTAAGCATAAGGTGAGGGGATACTAGGTCACCAAATGTGTGGATTATGTTATGGCCGCATTGATCTACTAGCGATTTCTTGTAGTACATGGTCAATATTCAAACAATGACCAACTTCCATTATATTTTGTTTAGCAGTTGTATGCTGGGGTCCATTTGGGCCTCAACATCAACTACCTAGACATTCCACCATATGTTGGTCAGGGGCATGGTAGAATTGTTGATAGGCCCACCTATCATCGAGTAGGTAGACCAACTTCAATGTTCAGTGTATTGGTTGGCAGTAGGTCTCCTACTTCTCACCCCATCTTTGGACCCCTTACTAGATCAAGTTGTCATAGCTTCCCAAAAGAAAAAATTGACAGTGTGGGTGATATTACAAATGTCACCACTAGGATATCTATTGATCATGTGGGTTAGTATTTTATGTCTAGATGTTCATGATCCATAGTGTCATTTGCAACACAACACAATAGCATGGATCCTTTTATAGTGGCAGGAATCCTTACACCCACATAGCTCAATGAACTTACAGGAGATATGACATGGAGAACTATGTATTGTTTGGATGAGAACCTCTTGGAGGTATATGCGTTCATCACATTAGACTATGAAATCTCTATAGACTAGGTAAGGGGTCATTTGGCTTTAGGAGCTTATTCAAATCTAGGATCCCATCATTCACATCACTCTCATCCTAGCACCAGTGCACATCAAGATCCACCTACGAATCATTTAGTTGCAGCAAAGGCTATTGATCCTTTAGTTGACTCTCAAAGGATCCAGACTTCTATGGGTTTTGTGGATATGTTGATCCATCCTGATTCGTCGTCGATGCTATCTCAGTTGCATAGTCTCCTTCACTCATCATTTTTTGCATGACATGTGACAACTCAAATCGATGTAGATCTTCATGTTTCAATTGAGTTTTTGGTTAATTTAATGGAGATGATCATTGCAAAAGACTTAGATCATCTGATACCACTTGATGTGCAAGTATGTGTGCATGTGAATGTATAATTTTTTTTTTTTTAATTATTTAAAATTTATTTTTAACTAGATATTCATCTTATATATATGTATATATATATTTTGATGGACATACCTCATGTTACTCCTAGCCTTGGTTTCGATTGTGTATGTCAACATGACTCTAACGATGATTATACTATAACTGGACATGTGAGTTTTAAATTTTTATATATACATGCATACATGTATAGATCTAGATAGATATTTAAAAATACATGTACATTCTTAAGTAACTTTCATAAAATTTATAATATATTATGTGTATTTAGCGCATTGTGTACACAATTTTATCTCCAAGATAGGCACATCTTTCAAACAAGGGTTCTCATTTAGATGACCATTCGACTACGAGTCAAAATTCATATTAGGTTTCACTAGATTTATGAGTTTTTAAACATTATATATGACCTAGAATTCATGTTTTATGATCTCTAGTAAATGTTTGTTAGGTTATTGATATATTATTTCTTGCATTTAATGATCTATATATAGTATATTTGTTAGATTGTTGATACATTATTATGTAGGTACATTTGATGATCTCTAGTACATTTTCTTATATGATATACATACACATTTTCTTATTTTTATATGCTTATTTTCATTCAATATGTATGTGCATGTACCTAGATTTGCTTATAATATTTATTTTTATGTTCATCTATCTACATGTACATGTGTTTGCTTATGTGAAATGTTTATACATTAATCTACATGAGTACATGTACATGTTTAGTATACTAAAGAGTGTTTATACAATATACATTTATATTTTTATTTTCATTCAATCTACATGCATGTGCCTCTTTGTGTATAACATGTTTATGTTTATACATTGAATCTATCTATATGTACATGTCTTTTCTTATGTTTAAATGTTTATGTTAATATATACATGTGTACATGTACATGTTTACACTCAAGAACTTGTTTATAGAAATTTTAAATCTGTATTAGAGAACTCATGTGCTCACGTATGCATGATTTATATATGTTTTAAAACACATGTTAAATGTGCATTAAATACATTAAATGCATGCATAAATAAATAAATCAAATATATCACACTTAAACCCTACAATGATGGTTATAAATATAAATCAAATAGATCACACTTAATCCCTACAATGATGGTTACAAATGGGAATACAATCACACCTATTATAAGAGAGGGGGACCAATCACATTCAAGGATGTAGGGGATAGAGAGGAAAGAGAAAAATCCTCCCCTAACTTACGTCAACTTAAAGGAGCGTTTAGGGGTTAGGGATGATAATGATGAGGACTATAAGGTCCTTCAATCACTTTGCAGACTCGAAACTATGAATGGGGCTTAGGAGAGCCTATTTTTTGGATTCAACACTATGCCTGAAGTAGCTCTCTACACAAGGATGAAAGGAAGGTTTTGGGATGATAGTGCAATGCACTAGCATCTCTCAGGTGCACTGACATCCATATGACCAGAGGACTAAAAAGACAAGGTGAGCCACTAGAAAATAGACTAGTAGCCTATCTAATGTTTTTTAAGAGAATAAAATAGCACTATGAAATAAGAAATATACAATCAATATGATAAAGCAAGTAGATTAAAGCTAGGGTGACATGAATGATCTCACAAAAGACATTATTTGCTAGCTAGATCCAAGTACACTTCCACTTGTGCACAAGAAAGAGGAAAATTGTTGGGGTTTGTATAGGGGCTTCCTTTAGTTAGACCCCTATTTTATTATTTCTACCTCCACAAACAGCCAAGATAGCGATAATGGAGAAAAAGTATGATAAAGAAGACACAATGACACTACAAAATAGTATTATGCCACTTGACCAAATCATAGAGGAGAGGAGTAAAAAGCTTACTACCTCCACTAAGATCTCACTAGTTAATGCAGGTGAAAATGAGAGGCCTCAATCCCTTGCTAAAATAGTGTTGTTGCACACCCTGTCTATAGAGTTGTGGAGTATTGTTTCTGCTACTATGGAGTGCAAAGTGCTACTTGAAGGCTAATACTACAAGAAGTGAATGATAGAATACTTGGAGAGATCAAGCTGAGTGCTTTGAAGGATTAAATGAAGGAATGAAGAGTTAATTTGAAGGGAGAATGAGAAAAAAAACTATATTTGGGTTGGTTGTTAAAAGAGGGGTGTTACAAATCAACCCCAGTAGGAAGTTTAATTCCTCTATAGGCTTCAGACGTAGGAATTTATCAGGGACATAAGTGTGTCATGTAGATTTTTGTGCATCACATAGACATTTTCTACTGACGTACAAAATAGACACTAAGTAGAATGAAGACAATAAGTTGATGTGGAACCTTTTACCTTATAGAGTTGTTCTTTGGTTGGCCCTTCGATTGTAAATGAGATGTATGCTCCTTGGTGGCAAGTAGATGCAAGATGTCAAGTGTGAGATGCAAGAAAGTTGGACAAAATGGATGCAAATGGCTAAGTGTAGATTGGGAAACAAAATTGCAAGAGTTTGGCTAGCAAAATGATATCCCCAAATGAGAGAAAAGAGGGGGTATTTATAGGAATTTTGGGAATTCCAAGAAGAAATGGACGGTTGAGATTGATCCCAACATGGCCAAGATGTAGGGCTATGGTGAGTTGAGAACTCACAAGCCCTCACATCTTGACATGTGGCAAGGGGAGAGGCTTAAGAAGGATGAGGTGGACATGACATGTAAGAGAAGTACATGACATGGATGTACTTCAAAGGACCATAGGGATTTTGTAAAGATATCCTCATAAAGGATGCCCTTGTCCCATGTGGGTGAGAGGACATGCAAGGAATTAAAAATTCCTCAAATATCCTTATTGGGAGAGGGGAAAGAATAAAGAATAAAGAGAGGACATGTGGGAAGAAGTGAAGGAATTAAAAATTGCTTTTGAGTGCATTGGGGGATTAAAAAGTGAATTAAAAATTCACATAGGGAAGTGGAGATGCCTTGTCCAAAAGGAGAAAGTATTTAATAAGGTTGACCAAGGACACATGTCATAAAGGACATAGGGAAGAGAAAAGGAATTTAATATTTCTTGAAAGATGAGAGTGGAATTAAAAATTCCTCAAAGGACTTTGGGAAGACAAAAGGAATTAAAATTTCCTTGGGGGATGGGAAGAGTTGACTAAATGGGGTGATTAGAAAAGTTGATGAGGGGTTAGAGGAAGGTTAGGTGGCTAAGAAAGATTAGAGGCCAACTTGAAAAAGTTGGAGGATGTGACACCTCCTAATCAAGGATTAGGCATGTGCACATCCTAATGATGAGATTAGAAGAAGGATTAAGATTAGATCATAAAAGATGGAGGATGTGACATGTGAGGAATTAAATAAATGTCCTATTTTATTAATTCATTTGATGGAAGGAGGATTAAAGAGATAAGGTATTATTCATTAAATACCTTAGGGATTTGGAAAAATTAAAGTTATTAATTAAATAATTGCATTATTACTTAATTAATGAGAATAAGACAAAAGGGGATGATTTTGGATAAATTAATTGTCCAAATTTAGATGTCTACATTTTGCCCCTCTTTGAGATGGGTCTGTTAGGAAGGATGCATCCTGTTGAGACCGATGGTGCATACTAAACTAAAAGATCAGTATGACACAAGATATCCAGAATTGATTGGATTTGATGATACAAGTGGATCTCATTTGTTAAGATCCAGCTAGATATGAGCATAGCTTGACAATGTGACACAAGAGACATGACACAAGATAGGAGACTTCGATGGATGATAAAGACGAGACAGACAATAGGAACAAGAGATGAAGACTGATGATAGATGATAAAGGATCAGATGGATAAAGCAGAAAGACCGATGATGGAACCCTGGGGGTAGATCAAATGATCGACCTTGCCTAGGTGAAAGTGTAGGGGCAACATAGTTTGACAAAAGGTCAAAGACAATTGATGGATAAAAGATGATGAGATAACCCTAGATAAGGGGATAAAATGATTGGACTAACACGATGGGACAAGATAGACCTACGGGATCGAATCAGAGGATGGTGATGATCACAAAGCTCAAGGATGGGATAGTTATTCAAATCATCAAAAGATGAATTGAGAGGATGAGATGATGAATAGATGAATTATGAGAAAGGATTGGAGATTGAAAAGATGTGTAAAAGAAGCATAAGTGATGATGATGAGGTAGATGGAATTGGGTTGCATGTGGAGTAGCCTATAGCTAGATACCAATGACAAGGGATTATGAGATGGGATGAGGATAAGGAGACAAGGATTGGGAGATGAAAAGGATTGGTTGGATTGACGGATAGGAAGATAAGGATGGGAAGGTGGAGATATGGATTGGTTGGATTGATGGATAGGAAGATGAATATGGGGAGATGAAAAGGATTGGTTGGATTGACGGATATGAAGATAAGGATTTGGATGAGGAAAAGGGATGTTATGATGGAAGGATAGGAAGATAAGGATGGGGAGATAGATATAATGATAAGGAGATGAGGAGAGGGAAATGGAAGGGGTTGTTCTGATGGAATGAATGATGTCTCCGAGGACTGTATCACAAAGTAAGATAGATGACCCCACTCTAGATATGCCCTGTGTGAGGAGGCATGAAAGATGCAATAGGAAAATAAAGGAGCTAGATGGATGAAGATAGGATGCATGGATAAGGAAGGGAGATTGAAGGTAGTATGATGAGTGGATAAGGAAGGTAGATGAGTGTGAATGTATACTAAGAGGATTAGGATAGTGTGTGGATGAGGGGAATGTATGCTAAGAGGTGTCCAAAGCATGTTTATATGTTTGCCCCTATCTTTATCAAGATCCTAAGGAGGATGGAAGGATTGGGATAAATGAGATATGCCAAACAGGATGTGTAAGCTTAGTAGGATGGAGGAGATGGACAAAAAGGATGTATAGAAAGAAGATGGATGCATAGCCAAAAGCATAGCAGGAAGCATAGCAGATGGAGGGAATGCATATCAGGAAGCTGCCCCCAAGTGCAGATGGGGATTTACGCATGACACCTATTTTCTAGGTTTTCATCATGGTACTTATCCAAGGCGCTTGTTTACCAAGTTGTCACCATTGGAAAGATTATTTCTCTTTACTATTTTATTTGTATTTTATTTTAGTTTATTTTAGTTTTTTGCATTTTTTGGCTTTTTGGATAGCATGCAGAAGGAGATGGATAAGGATAGGGAGGCAAATAAGTGGATTTAGAAGACATGCGATAAGGATATGGATGGAGGACTCAAGCATCAAGTTCCATACAAGTATTAAGAGCTCAAGTTTGAACCGACTGTTGGATATAGAGGTAGCCTAATATTTCAGGGTTAGAACTGTTCATAAATAAATATATAAATATATATATATGTATGTATGTATGTATGTATGTATGTGTGTATGTATACTAATAGTATATAAAATGAACTGTCATCAACCCCCTACTATATTAGACCATGTGAAGAATGCATGAGAAGAAATAATTAAAAATTGGGTTAACATGGAAGGGATTCCTAAATGCTCCCAACGCTTTGCATCATCCCTGATTTATCAAAAATAAAGTCACAATCATGGAAGAATGATGATACAAATATAAGAAGGTTTAAAAAATAAAAACCACACTTGTATCCATGCACCAACAAGGGTGATGAGGGTAATCCAAGAACACATAGCATGATCATAGGGGAACACATCACAAAACACAC
Source organism: Sequoia sempervirens (assembly GCA_007258455.2). Lineage (NCBI taxonomy): Eukaryota > Viridiplantae > Streptophyta > Pinopsida > Cupressales > Cupressaceae > Sequoia > Sequoia sempervirens. The sequence continues at coordinate 43,870 of VDFB02087634.1, read as the reverse complement.
ACACATCTAATCTAAAGATAAAGAAGAGGCCTCCTTCTAACACTGGTCAACCAAAAGGTTATTTGCTTCCCACTCTAGATTATTGTAGGGTGAAGGAGGATGATCTTGCAATGGTGGAATGCTAAGAGAAGGAGCATCTGACCCTCCTACAACAAGCACTAAGGAAGATGGCCCTGCAAGGTCCTCTCCACCAAGCTCTTGTAGAGCTATGGTCAACAATTTCTTGAAGATCATAAACAAGGTTGGAACCTCATCCAAAGAGTTAAAAATGCACTTAACAGGAGTGAAATTTTTCACCCCAATAGATAGAGAAGGTTGCACCTAACATTCATTGCTAGGATCACTAAGTGATTCGGGAGCAGTGACAAACTCAGGGGAAGACAAGACTGGTTTTGTCACTAAGACAAAACAAGTTAGCATGAGACCACCTTTCAAAGAACATGGGATCCTCTTATATCCTCCATTAATGGAAGGACCACTCTCCACTTTCTACTTCATCAAAGGATTTGACCTCCCCAAAGATGAGGCAAGAATCTTGGAGGGAGAGGAGGAGAGAAATGTAGTAGATATGAACAAAGTGTTCATCATATCTATGGGTTTCAAGAAATACTAGACATCTAGAAGGGACATCAACAAAGAAGCCAGAATTGAAACAAAGCTAGACTAAAAAAAAGTAGAGGGCGGGAGAGAGCAAGATGTTTTAAGAAGCTCTGATACAGGGGTAGTCATCTCCTCTTCCTTCCCCTGTAAGGTGGCCAACTCAGCCATGAAAGCCTTTTACCAACACTTGTTCTCATGTGCAAGGTGGTTTCTATGACTCTTTGAACCAGAAATGAGAGGCTGGAAAGGAACAAAAGGCTCCTGCTCAGCCATGGGAGTGTCCACTACAACCATTTACGATGGAGGAACAAACTCTTGAAAAAGAGCAAGAGGAGTAGGTTGAGAAGCAGTGAGGGGATTCTACTCAAGTGCCTTGGTAGAGGACCTCTTTCTATTCATTGCTTTGGGAGAAGGTGTGGTAGGAGGCCGAAGAGGTCAGACATGTTAGACTCCCCATGGGGACCTTTTCCTCTACCATACAAATAGTACCAAGGTCTAGGCTATTTAGTAGGGAGGTCTGATATCGTGATCTTGGGTATATGCCAAGGAGGGATCATTGGACTCAACAGGTAACTAGACTTTCTCATCTAATACTCCTCCCAAGAGAGGGGAGTAGATGAATCATCCTAGGAGGGGGGAAGATTCTCCTTCCATTTTTTAGGAAGGGAAGGCAGTCGATTGTTCTACTACAAGAAGAACCAATTTTGGCTGTACTTTGCCCTTGGTCTTATACTTTACATTGTTTTTGTAAAGTAGGTTCATCCTTGGAGGAAGCAGACCAACTAGGGTTGGCAAAAAATGGTCTAATGAATATCCCCTATGGGACACCAAAGGCTAGTATCTAGTGTCATGAAATACATGCATAACACCTTCATAAGACAACTTTAGACATTTATGTATAAAGAGGCGATTTCATTCATGGAAGCTAGCGAAGGTATGCCTAGCTTTGAATCTTGAAGAAATCCAGCGATGAGATTACATAAAAAACCATGCCAACAACCCTTGGTCCAACTAGGACAGACAAATTTATTGAGCCCTATGGCTTCAAAAAGAGACCATCATGTGTATGGATGGTAGATTTAATTTTTCATACTCTTTTTTATGTAGTGAGTTAAGCCACAATGTATATTTTGTAATAGCATTCACTCGACTCATAGGGTCTACTAGGACTCATGTCTCAATGTTACCATTGAGGTGAGTAGGAATTTAGAGGGGATAGGGCTTATTGTTTAGGGGTAATTTTTGCAAAGTGAATGTTACACCTAGTGAACTAGTCATAGGCTATGTAGTAGAAGTGACCATGACCATGTTAACATAGGCCTTGGATTGAGTGATAGAATTAGTGGGATCGATAATCATGTTAGAAGAATGTGACAAAAATGAGTGTGTATATATGAAATTCACTATTCACTTTCTCCACCAATTTATTTATATTTTTCTTGCTTCAATCGAGATGAATAGTACCATCCTTGATGTTGTCCTATATCTCATGATGCAAGAGCATACATTGTTCGATATCATATATGTTAACTTGATGGTACTAAAAATAGATATTCGCATCATACCAACTAGGGTATGACTCCTTAAGAGGTTTAGGGTTCAACAGATAATGATCTTATCCTTCACTAACTTTTGCAAGATGGAAGAATAGGATTCAGCTAATTTCATGAACTTTCAATTGCATTTGAGGCCATAGTCATCTACATTAGCTACTACATTCACAATAGATTTACCTTTCCCATAGATTGATACAATGGAATTTCCTTCAAAATATGAGCATGAGGAGTGTTGGAGCCCAAAATTTCATGTAAATTTTATGCTCCCATGATTGAAACAATTGATTTCAATAGTCAAGAGTATAGTTGAAAAATCCACTCAAAAGGCCCATTTTAGAAAATCATGATTTGAAGCTAGAGGATTTTCATGTGAAATCACTTTGCAGACATGTTCATCTACCATATATGAGTGTGCATGCCAAATTTCAACTTTGTAGGATTGGTTTTGACAAGATTTCAAAAGGTCAAGTTGAAGGGTTCTACAAAGGTTTGTTGTCTACATAGTAAAATCTGTTAAAATAACCAACTTTGGAGAACAATATTAAGCAACCAAAAGATCATCATGATGAACCAATTGATTCTCTTCATTCTCCCCACAAAATTCTATCTTCATGCCAATTTGTAGGGCTTCAAGACATCATTTGATATTTTTTTCAAAATCAAAACCAAATGGAATTTACTTAGTTTGAAAAATTCATTTCCAATTTTTTTTTGTGAAAGTCAACTTTGATGTTTGATATTTTTTGAATAAATATGATTGGTGATAAATCCTTTTTCATGCATATTCATGGAGCCTAAATGAACTAATTCCCAAAGTTATAGCTTCCCAAGTGAAGATCTAATATTTTTCCAAAGAGGAAAGTTGATGAATTTCAATTGAATTTGATAGTGGTAGTTTTTAGAATATGTTATATGAGAAACTTGGAGAATTGATAGTTTTTACTCTTAATGATTTCATGCTAGTCTATTTGATACAACATACTCCTCTATCATAACTTAACACTTCGGTGCATTTTTTGTGGTTCTGAGAGAAATTTTGATCAGTTTTTTAAGGTGATTCTAGAGGCCACCTGACTTGTTTTGGTCATAGTGCCAAACATTAGAAAAACATGTTTTGAGGACTACCCACTTCCATTTTAAATATATTTCTAGTTGTGAGAGAATAATTGCAAGGAATAAGGTATTTTGGAATAAAATTATTTGGAGTTGTATAAAGCTCTTCTTGAACACCATGATTATCTTGCACCACAGATTAATTACTCACAGAGATTCCCACTTCATGTACTAAATTGGAGAAGACAATGAAGTTGATGTACTACGAAGTTTTATACACCCCAAAAAATTCTTCATATTCTAAAAGAAACATTGGGGAGGAGGTGCTAAATGAATACATATTTTTAATAAATCTCATAACGAAGACACCCATTTGAAATACTATTTAGAGAAGAACCTCTGATATTAATGATGGAACAAAAGTCTTGCAACAAACATAGATTGGTTCCTAGTCAAGTTTAATCTATTTGTGTGAAAAATGGAAAAGAAGCAACTAAATTGAACAATGTTGCTTTAGATTATGTAGCATTAGATGGAAAATTGTGTGAAAGCTCACAACCCTCTTCTTTGTCACAAGTATCAAGTCTATTTGCATCATCAAAATCCAAAAAAGGGGAAAAATCCCCCAAATGCAAAAGCTTTTGATCATGTTTCCAAACATAATAGTTATCTCCTATGATGCAATCAATGATACCCTTTTCCTTTAGCTACAATCTCACATGTGGTAATGAGGCCATCAAAACACATTTAAAGAATTTGAATGAAGGTGCTAATTGGGATACTTTGAGTAGAGCACAAAATAATATTTTTATGACACTTCCCTAGAATGAAATGCTAAGAAATAAGTCAATGAAGTTCAATAGAAGTTAGAAAAACTCCTAATGAAATGTGGTAAATTGTATTGAATGCAACCAAAATATTTTGGAAACTTAATGAATGATAAGGAAAATGTCAATGGATTTCCATGACTTTACAGTTGGCATACATATGGCATTGAAAGATATTCACTACAAAGAAAAAATGCAATACTGATAGCATTTAATTTTGATAGGGTACCTTCAAATTACATGTTACACTTTGATTTTGGCATTGTAACATAAAATATTTCAACTACAAACTTCATAAGAAAAATGTGTTGTTGATGGTATTTACCTATTAATGAATATGATCTATGTGCTTATCCAATTGTTGACTATGAAAAAATCATACATGTGGCTTTGGTGAAAGGATCATAGAGTTGTAGGTCGACTACTATAAACATTTTCCTAAATTTTTCATTCTTCCCATGACCCCGCAGATGCAAGGTATACCATGTGTGAGATGGTGAGTCATTGGTTAAATCCATAGTTCTTCCCACTTCTCCACTAGAGAACCCTAGTGACCTTGCAGGAGGGTGATGAAATTGAAGGACCTTCCCACATCACCACAAATGCTCCCACGAAATAATGTGGGACAGTGGTGGAAATATAAAATAATTAGACATAAAGTGATCTAAGAAATAGTGTGTGTGGGAGAGGAGGATAAAATATTATTGCAATAAAATGTGGTAATATTTTTAAGAGAGAATTACTAAAATTACAATATTCAAATTTATGGAAAATGTAATTTTCATCACTACCATAGATTTCCCCACGTTCCCTTGAAGACCCAACAGTGAATGTGTGGTATTGCATGAAGTAGTAAAATAAAGTTTTATAAAATGTTGGGAATATCTTCAGGAAAATACATTAAAGTCACAACATGAAATATTATCTTGGCGAGAAAATAAATTTCATCGATGGTCAAATAAAATAAAATATTTTCACCGAGGAGGTTAAAGACTGGATGATTATTTTTACTCAAGGAATATTTTACACTTGTTGAGGATGCACAAATCAAGTACAAAGTAAAATACTTTCACAGGGTGGGAAACATTTTCACAAAAGGATTTATAAAATGGATTATTATTTTTATATTTAATGGGTGAAAAATGAAGTTTCCAACAAAGGAAGCTTATTATTAAATTAATTTTCACAAAGATACAAACATAAGGATTAAATTTGAAGTAATTTATTTTTCCAAAGACAATTAAACAAAGGGATGCATGAAGAGGCATGTAAAGGGGCATAACCCTAAAAAAGGAAATGTATATGTACAAGATGAAATAGAATGAAGAATTGATTAGATTTAGGATATATGAGAAAATATTAGTAGAATAGGGCTAATTGATGGATAGAAGAGTTCCATAATGTTTATATTTTGAAAGAATATGTTGTAAGCAATATTTTGAAGAAGTCAATGAAATATCTTTGATTTTGTGATGTCATCTTGGTATCAATTGTTTTTTTAAGTTATTCAATTATTTGGTTGTCTCCATTTTAATGCTTATATATTATTTAAATTAGTATATCAAGTATATATTCAATTTATAAATACACATTTGTTGTAATTGTGTGATATGATTAATTGGTTTCCCCAAAGGAATTAAAATGCTTCTAGTCAATCATAGCAATCTGGAAGTTTTATTTGGATCAATAAGAAGAACCATATAATTAGGATTTTCAATTTGTCTCCAATATGGTGTTATTTGTGTTCTTGCATAATTTATTCAATTGGTTCTTTCAAGTAAATATTAAAATCCTTTTGATAAATTATAAGTAACCTAGTGGTTTCATTTGGATAAGTAAGTAGATTTTTTCAATCACTTTCTTGCATGCTTATACAAGTCATAAACCAATATTAGTGTGCCAAAATTTTTGAGTTATAGCCAATATTTAAGTCATACATTCTAGATCTTAATTTGACTTCTTTCACCCAAAAAGGCACTAGTCTTATCCATTTCATCATTTAGTATCATCAAATTTTCTTAAGAAATTTTACATCTATTAACTAAACATATCAAATTTCATCTTGGCACTGTTTATACAATTTATAACAAATTAGGATTACATCTCTCTACTCCCAATTGCAATTGTGCATAGAGTGCTTAAGTAACACATGATTTAAGTCTACCTCATTTACATAGCTATACCCACCTAGGTTTGGTAGAGCCTGAAGAGAAGAAGGTTCAAATACATTATTTGGCCTTATTCATTAGCCTAAAATGTACCAAGAGCTTGGAAACCTCTTGAGGTTTTTCAACCAGCATTTTGAGAACTAACAGATTGGAAACTCTACTAGGGATTATTTCAGTTTATCCGATTAGAGACCATCATAAAGATTCATTGAAAAGTGATTCTTTTGGGGATAAAATCAAGAATAATTTCATTTTTCTCACTTTTAAGAAAGTGACTGACAACTTTGTGAAAAATAAAAATTGATGAAGAATACAAAAATAAATTGGAACTACTTGATTTCTAGTCAAAAATAGAAATCAAGGATTGAATTATTTATAGCAATTATTCCTTTTCCCATACACATTATGGTGCAATTCATAATATTGGTAATGGAGGTAATGGACACCATTCATAGTAGGATATTTATGCACCACAATCATCGAATCAAATGAATGCTTATCCTATCCCTCCTGGACTAATCAGCTATCAAGATTATCAATACAACCAATATCTTGAGCCTTATCCATATGAATACCAAACACCATATCAAAATGTGCAACGCAATTGCATCCCTCTTGGAAGTTAATAAAAACCCGCAATAAAATGTATATCAAAATGAGCAATTTTAGGAGGCTGATGAGCATTTATATAATTAAGAAACAAATCAAGACTCTAACATGAAATTAAAATGTTGCATATATCCCTTGGATGCATTTTTTAACTTAAGAAGACACAAAGGATAATCTAGATGCTCTCTACTCAAATAGTTGAATGTTATGCTTACATAAATATCTCTCGATTATGGGGTTGATTAGTCCATGTACTTTAAGAAGTTTATGCGAGCATATGAGCTTGATTCAATTTATTGGCTTGATTCACTAAAACCAATTACTTTTGAAAAGGTAGGAAAACTTATGAGTATTATAGAAAATAAAAGGTATGAGGATGGGGAAATCACTGATGAGTAAGGAGAAACTAATCGAGCAATATAGCTAGAAGATGAGACATGTGCAAGTGAAAATAATTCCTATTACAGTCTACATAATGAGGATGAAGATATAGAAGTTCTCTCTTGCATAAAAGATTATGACTATGAGAGCAGTGCATGTTATGAGGGATCCATTGAATATTCAAATTGTGAAGACAAACCTATGGATTTTGATCTACAACAAAGTGATTCTTGTAGTTCTTATGGAGATCAGGAGGACGAAGCAATGGAAGAATCAAGCTCATTTGACAATGAACAAATAACATAGCCAATTGCAATTGAGTACCATGAAAACACATTGGATGAGGAAGAGGTTTGTACACATAAAAATGGTTTTCAATTTTTTCAAATTTCCATTGTATGATGAAAAGATAGAAGAAGATCAAATGAGATTTTTCTAAGATGTGGTAGAAAATGAATTTCATGTGTATTCAAATTCACTTTATGATGAGAATGAAGTATTTTCTGATAATCATGCACCAACTTGTGAAGCAAATGAATATGATATTCATGTATTTGAATTACCTTTTTTTATGATAAGAAAAGAGAAGAACACAACAACAATGAGATGGATTAAGAGACATGTTCACTTAGTAGTAAATTTTTTTAGACTTGCTAGAAATGCAGTATCAGAAATGTATATATAAGAAAGATTCGCAAATTTCATCTTTAGCATGCATTTGTTTTGACAATGAAAGTATTTTGTGTGACAATGATGAGGGAAATTTTGAAGATAATCAAGGTTCTATGTCAATTTTTGTTCAAAAAGGAATACATAAAGCAGACATGAAGATCTTTTCGTCATATGAGAAAGATAATGGTTTGTATATCATGGATAATGTTTGTTCAAAATCAACTGGCTCAAATATACATAGTGATGAGTGCATGGATCAAGGGTTGATGTCACTACCAAGTAGTGATATGGAAAAAATTAAAAAATGTTTCAGATATAATTGTCCAAGAAAATATTGATGTGGAAGATTTCTCAGAACCATGTGAGAGGCATTCAGATTTTTAGTTTTTAGTTGAGTTGGAACACTATTTTATGATAAATGATAGTGACCAAAGTGATGAAGAATTTGGTATTAAGAATAAAGTATCTTGGTGTAATGAATGGGGCATGAATATTTCACATGATTTATGAACTACAAAATGGTGAAAGGAACTTCATTCAAGCTCAACAAAATGTTTTTTTGAACATTTTCAATGAGAGTGATAGGGTAGATTGTGTGAATGTTCTCAAGGAGAATTTGATGAGCTCAAAACAAAATAAGGTGTATGATAGGGGAAAATAGGGGATTTTCTTTTTGGTGCCCTGTGCCATCAATTATGGTGTGGTTTTTTCAAAACCATATTAGTTCATGACAAAAAAAGGGAACCTTTGAATCAACTACTCAATAGATAAAACACTTGGTCTGCTCTCCTAGAGACCTAGATTCTTGCTATGCCCACAAGAGTCATACATCCCTAGGAAGAGCCACTATAAGAGCCTAAAATTTCAAGCAAATTTTGGGCTGCCATGATTGAAACAATTGATTTCAACATTTAGAATTATAGTTGAAAAATCCACTCAAAAGGCCCATTTTAAAAAATCATAATTTGATGCTAGAGCAGTTTCATGCGAGATCACCTTGTAGACATGTTCATCTACCATATATGAGTATTCACTCCAAATTTTAGCTTCATATGATTAGTTTTGACAAGATTTAAAAAGGCCAAGTTGAAGGGTTTTGTAAACGTTTGTTGTCTACACAGTAAAATATGTTAAAGTAACCAACTTTGGAGAACAATATTAAGCAACTAGAAGATCATCATGATAAACCAATTGGTGTTCTTGATTCCCAGCACCAAATTCTATCTTCCTTCCAATTTGTAGGGCTTCAAGAAATGGTTTGATATTTTTTCAAAGTCGAAAGCAAATGGATTTTACTCAGTTTGAAGACTGCATTCCCATAAAATTTTCGTGGAGGTCAACTTTGACGTTTGATATTTTGGGAATAAATATTCTTGGTGAAAAATCCTTTTTCATGCATATTCATGGAGCCTAAATGAACTAATTCCCAAAGTTACAACTTCCTAGGAGAATATTTGATATTTTTGCAAAGAGGCAAGTTGAATTTCATTTGAGTTTGATAGTGGTAGTTTCAAAAAAATGCTAAATGAGCAACTTGGAGCATTGACATTTTTTAGTCTTGTTGACTTCATGCCAATCCATTTGATACAACATACTCCTCTATTATAACATAACACTTTAGTGCATTTTCATGGTTTTGGGATAATTTTTGATTAGTTTTTTAAGGTGATTCCGGAGGCCACTTGGCTTGCTTTGGTCATACTGCAAAACATAAGAAAAACATGTTTTGAGGACTACCCACTTCCATTTTAAATATATTTCAACCTGTGAGATAATAATTACAAGGAATAATGTATTTTTGGAATTCAATTATTTTGGGTTGTATAAAGCTCTGTTGGAACACCATGATTATCTTGCACCACAGATTAGTTACTCACTCAGATGCCTACTTCAAGCACTACATTGGAGAAGACAATGAAGTTCATGTAGTATGAATTTTTATACACCCCACAAATTCTTGATCTTCTAAAAGACACAATGGGGAGGAGATGTTGAATGAATACATATTTTTTAATAAATCTCATAGGTAAGACACCCATTCAAAAAACTATTTAGACAAGCACCTCTGATATTAATGATGGAACAAAAGTCTTGCAACAAACATGAGTTGGCGCCTAGTCAAATTTAATCTGTTTTTATGAACAATGGAAAAGAAGCAACTAAATTGAACAACATTGCTTCAGATTATGTAGCATTAGATGCAAAATTGTGTGAAAGCTCACAACCCTCTGCTTTGTCGCAAGTATCAATTCTATCTGCATTATCAAGATCCACAAAAAGGGACAAAAATATGCCAAATACAGAAGATTTTGATCATGTTTCCAAACATATAATTTTATCTCCTATGATGCAATCTATGATACCCTTTATCTTTAGCTACAAACTCACATTTGGTAATGAGGCTATCAAAACACATTTAAAGGATTTGAATAAAGGTGCTAATTGGGAAACTTTGAGTAGAGCACAAAATCATATTGTTATGATTCTTCCCTAAAAAAAATGCTAAGACACAGGTCAATGAAGTTCAATAGAAGTTAGAAAAACTCCCAATGAAATGCGATGAATTGTATTAATACAACCAAAAGATTTTGGAAACTTAATGACTGATAAGGAAAATTTCAATGGATTGTCTCGACTTTAGAGTTGGCATACTAATGATGTTGAATGATATTTACTCCAAAGAACAAATTTGATGTTGATAGCATTGAATTTTGATGAGGTTCCTTCAAATTACGTATTACACTTTGATGTTGGCATTGTGACATAGAAGCTTTCAACTACAAACTTCATAAGCAAAAACGTGTTGTTGATGGTGTTTACCTATTAATGAATGTGCTCTATGTGCTTATCCAATTTCCAACTGTGACAAACTCATACACATGGCTTTGATGAGAGGATGATAGAGTTGTAGGTCAACTACTGTAAACATTTGTTGAATGCTACCGAATAATGTGAAAAGGATGGAAAGGAGATTCTTACATTACTTAATTTTGAAGAATATATGGCATGAATACCTTGAACTTTACATTCTTCCTGTGACCCCACAGATGCAAAGAAGTCCATGTACGAGATGGAAAGTCATTGGTGAAATCCATAGTTCTTCCCGCTTCCTTGCTGGAGAACCCTAGTGACCTTGCGGGAGGGTAGTGAAATTGAAGACCCTTTCCGCATTACCACTGATGCTCCCATGAAATAATGTGTGTGGGAGAGAAAGATAAAATATTATTGCAATAAAATGTGGCAATATTTTTGAGGGAGACTTATTAAAATTACAATATTTAAATTTGGGGAAAATGTGATTTTCATCACTGGCATACATTTCCTCGTGTTCCCTTGAAGACCCAATTGTGAATGTGCAGTACTGCATGAAGTAATAAAATAAATTTTAATAAAATAATATCCTTAGGAAAATATATTAAATCCACAAGAAATATTATCTTGGCGAGAACATAAATTTCATCGATTGTAAAATAAAATAAAATATTTTCACCAAGGAGATTAAAGAGTTGGTGATTATTTTTTCTCAATGAGTACATTACACCTAATGAGGATGCAAAAATTAAGTACAAAGTAAAATACTTTCATAGGATGGGAAATTTTTTTATAAAAGGAGTTGCATAAAGGATGATTATTTTTTATATTTAATGGGTGAAAAGTGAAGTTTCCAGCAAAGGAACATTATTATTAAATTAATTTTCATGAAGATACAAAGATGAGGATTAAAGTTGAAGAATTTTATTTTTCCGAAGATAATTAAATGAAGGGTTGTGTGAATTGGAATGCAAAGGGTCATAACCCTCAAAAGGAAATGTATATGTACAAGATTAAATCAAATGAAGAAGGGATTAGATTTAGGATATATAAGAAAATAGTAGGAGAATAGTGTTAATTGATGGATAGTATAAGAGTTCCATAACGTTTATATTTTGAAAGACGATGTTGCAAATTTTTTTTTTAAGAAGTCAATGAAAGATCTTTGATTTTTTGGTGTCATCTTGGTATCAATTGTTTGTTGAAGTTATTCAATTATCTGGTTGTCTCCATTTTAATGCTTCTTTATTATTTAAATTTCTATATCAAGTATATATTCAATTTATGAATGCACATTTTTTGTACTTGTGTGAGATGATTAATTGGTTTCCCAAAAGGAATTAAAATCCTTCTAGTCAATCACAATAATCTGGAAGTGTTATTTGTATCAATAAGAAGAGCCATATAATTAGGATTGTCAATCTGTCTCCAATCTAGTGTTATCTGTGTTCTTTCATAATTTATTCAATTGGTTCTTTCAAGTAAAGAGTAAAATCATTTTGATAAATTATAAGTAACCTAGTGGTGTCATTTGGATAAGTAAGTAGAGTTTTTCAATCACTTGCTTGCATTTTTATACAAGTTATAAACCAATATTAGTGTTCCAAACAATTTGAGTTATAGCCAATATAAGTCATACATTCTAGATTTTCATTTGACTCCATTCACCACTAGTCTTATCCATTTCATCATTTAGTATCATCAATTTTTTTAAAAAAATTTACATCTATTAACTGAACATATTAAATGTCACCTTGACATTGCTTATACAATTTATACCAAATTAGGATTACATCTCTCCACTCCCAATTACCATTGTGGATAGATTGCTTAAGTAATGCATAGTTTATGTTAACCTCATTTACATAGTTACACCCACATATGTTTGGTAGAGGCTAAAGAGAAGAAGTTTCAAATACATTATTTGGCCTTGTTTGTTAGCATAAAATGTACCAAGAGCTTGGCAACCTCTTGAGGTTTTTCAACCAACATTTTTGAGAACTAACAAGGAGGATCCCTCAAACTAAACCACCAGTCGTGGGTACTCTCATAGAGCTACACACAAATGCATAAAAGAAGGGTATTTCATAAGGAAAAACTTCTCCTACCAAGGCCTTTGCAAGTTCCCTATGAATACCTCTAGCACATGTGAAAAGAGTGCTTGA